>JAAAKO020018075.1:0-15682 GCA_010015015.2 Bolitophila cinerea | reverse complement strand
ACAGACAAATCGTACAGACATGAGGCAGATAGTCTGCATGATTTTGTCTGTTCATGTGTTCGAACCTTTATTGTATTTTTTATTATATTACCAGTCAACCAGCTTTTTTTCTTAAATTGGGATGGCAACACTGCCTGCTGTTCATGTTTAAACTCGATCCAAAATGTATGGGATCGGTACAAATATCTGTCTTCTACCACAAAATTCAGTTTTATAATTATAATTTTACAAAATTCTGCTTTTAAAAAATTCTATATTTCATATTTATGGATTTAAAAATTCTGGATTTTAAAACTCTGTCTTTTCTTATGTTTTTTTTAATATTTATTTTCCTTTTTTAATTTTTTTTATATTTTTTTGTGTTTATCTAGAATTTTGAAATACAGAATTTTTAAATGTAGAAAAACCAAATCTAGAATTTTGTACGCAACCCAAAATGTATTGATTGATCCAAAGTTAAATCTGAGTATTGCAAGAAACAAAAATTGGAAGACTAGCCACAAAAAAAAAACTGAAGAAAATAAATAAAAATGATTATAAATGATAATTAGGGAAACCAAAAAAAGGGCTACAATTATAAGTTTAAGTGCCTAAAAGAAGCCATAAAAACATAGTTGTAAGCCCAACTATGCCCTAAAAATACATAATAATAACAAAATGTATACCCCAAAAAATATAAATTGCTTGTATCTAAAAATAAATATTTTACATTTATTTTAAAAAAACGCGTAGTTGATAGATAACATCAAATGTCTACATAATACAATGGATTTATAATACATACAAGTACAATTACTTAATATAATTTTATATTGTATATTTTTAACATCACATTCTTCTCCAGATAATAACTTCAATATTTCGAGTCCACTGTTCTTTTTAATGACATTGGTTTTTTTAACAGATTTAGCTTGCTTCAGCTTGTTTTTCAATATAAAAAAATATGCATTAAAAATAAGCATTCCTACTAAAATAAATTGAAATATGCAAAATAAGAAAAAAAGAATTTATTTAAAAAAAAAACTAAAACAGCCATTACAAATAGGTTTAAATAATTTGAAAGTAACGTATTTCTGCCTTACTCAAACAGTTCGCCAAACCAACATTTCAAGAAAAAATATACCTTCAATAAAACCTAGGTAGTTTTACAGCTGATAAGGTCCTCTTTTATTTATAGAAATATCATCGTTGTATTAGGAGAGCTTTTTGATAAATATCGTTTTTTCAGTGCATTTAAATGCAAACTTGGTTGCAGTTAAAAGTACTTTGAAGGCAACATTTTCAATTAACATGTGTTTTTTAGTTTTGAACTTAAAAAGTTCAAATTTTCTTTAAAAATTTCATAATCAATTTTAGGATTTAATTCATAAAATAGCATAAAATTTTATAAAAAATAAAAAGAAAGATAAAAAATGTACACCTAAACGTTTTAGAGTTTGACAAGGAAATTAAATGTCATAATTTAATGGTAAAAAGCTTATTTAATATAAAATGAGTAAATATCTGCTAATCACAAGAAAGTGTACCTATGGCAAAAAGGAGTGTTCCAACATTACAACTACTTAGAAACTACTAAAAATAAGTCCTTTTTAAGGCTTTTTCATGGAATAAATATTTATCAGCTAAAATATATTTTGTTTCCAATTAAAATTAAAATAATTATATAGAGAATTTGAACTATTCTATTTCAAAACTAAAACACATTTTAATTGAACAATTGCAAGCATTTTGATTTTTTTTAGGAATTAAAGAGAAGCTTATCAGCTGCCAAACTTTCTATGTATCATTAAAGGTTTTTATTTTAAATTTCGGTTTGGCAAACCGTGCTTTTTTGAAGATACGGCTGCTCAATAGCTAGTTTTTGATTGATAATGAATGAAAATCCTAGATTCATGTAGGCATGCAAATTTGTATCTAGGAATTTGTATATGTTTATTAGAGTGGCCTTCGTTTTCAAAACTTTCAGCCGGCTCTTTAAATTACTGAAAATACATAAAAAACACGGATTTTATACAGAATCTTAGAACTCAGTTTATACGATACTGCTGCTATAATTTAAAAAAAATACTTTCCAACCTTTTTTGTATGGCTTATCTGTTATCTTATTGAGGTAGGTAAAATGGTATCCGGCTGTTTCGGCGCACACACTTCGGCGAGCACATTTCGGCGCGTAGCATTTCGGCGCCCACAATTCTTAAAAATGTTGTGGTCATAAAGTACTATTCTACTTCCCAGAATCCGCCTGTTATAGGGTTGTTATTGTAAAGCAAAAATGTGATGCCGTAGGCATCACGTTTCCTTCCATAAAAATTGTGTGTCATAGAGTATTATTCTACTTCCCAGAATCTATTCGTTTTTGTTTTTCTCGAGACGATTTTGTATAATATCCCAGAAAAAACATGTTATAATTCGTCATAAGCCAGGGTAAAGTTAATAGGTATAAGCACGATATTTTTCAAAAAAAAGAATATACACAGCCTTTAGTCTGTTTTTTTAATTACATTTATATAAATGTTTTAAATGAACGATTTCTTTCTTAAGATCTTCAGAAACATAAGCTTCATGAATCTCTATGAACTTCTCAAATACGTAATTTTTTTAATGTCTTTATTCTGTTTGTAAGTCCTGATCACAATCAAAAATTATCAGAAATGCGTTTATTTTGAATTCGTTATTTTTCATAAATAATGGTCATATTTCTTAATCCTCAGTCTTCATTGGGAGGGGTTATGAAGAGGTGTTATTAAGGGGGTAAAGCGTTTAAGATGATGTTACGTAAAAAAAATATTTAAACATATAACAGTTTTAGTTTTGTTTGAATATATATTTTGATACGTATAACTAATAGTTATTGTTACGGTTGTGTAAAGGTAAGGGGGAGGGGTATTATAGAAATAATTATTGTCAAAAAATGGATAACCGCTAAAACTGGACAGTTTTAAAATGTACTGTTAAAAAACCTTCGGACCGTCCATACAAAATAACCCTTTATGCATTTCTGCGTAGTTTAAAAGACTTAACTAATTTATTCAATTTAATATTTTTTTAGTTTTTATAATAATTTTGAGAAAATATTTATTAAATATTATGAATATGTATAGACATATACAATATTTTTTAGTATATTAAAAGTACGCTGGAAAAACACCAACTTTTATATGAAAACGAATTTATGAAAATAGATTTCAATTGTTTTTAATCAGTCGATGATTTTTTAAAAAAGAATAATTTTGAATTATATTTAAATTTATTATTTAAAATTGTTTTTTTTTTTAAATATTTAAGGAATATTATATAATGCCTGAGAATCTTTGTGATTTATTGAAATAACCGTCCGGTTAAAAAAAATTGACAGTTAAAACTAAAAAGAAAATTTCATAATAAGAGTTTAATCAACGGTATATATATAAATATATAAATAAAATTGTATAACAAGGGTGGTATTCCCTATCTGAAAACCACAAATGCCCATATATATTACTGAGATAAAAGCATGCCCTCGCACCGTTTCTCTATTTAAAACCTATATATTGTATACTATATAATAGATACCTACAACACAATTCGGGGACAAACAGTATCACTTGCTTTCAAGTCTAATTTAATTGTAATTTTGAGGGAAAAGAGAGTACGCCAACATAGGATTCAAAGAGATAAGTGTACTTATTCTAACCGAACGCACAAACACACGTTTCTCTAAGATAATCATCACCATTTATACAATATAATACATCGTCTATTAAAGATTGAAGTGCACCGCATTTACGTTTACGCAGATTGAATAGTTAAATGTTAAATGTTTACAGCACTCCTGACGCATACACGTGTATATAAACGGGTGAGGCGTGTGGGATGTGGGTTCACATGTGATATGTGCGAGCCCCCCCATTGTTGTTCGGATTGACAGTCAATCTTTATCTAGAATTACATCTGTTTGGACAATTGATCGCATTTAAGCTCGGGCGCTGCACACTGCATGTATTGTGTATGCTTTTGTCGGTGTTTGTGTGTGTGTGTGTGTGTGTATCTGTATATTGTCGTGTGTGTGTATTTTGAATGTATGCACAATTGAAGGGGAAAACAGAGATTGCGGATAATTTATATATTATAACTTGTATTTGTATATATATTTAGATGACAAACATGCGCTTCGTATTTGTTTAGAGACAAGTTTAAAATAATAATACTGTAGTAAAGAGAGAGAGAGAGAGAATACGATCAGAATCAGTGTGAGGGTGGGTGTGAACGTGGGTATGCAATGTGCAGGGAAATTGGATAAAATTTTTGAACCGGATGTACAGTTGTTCAATTCTTGATGGGGGATATTATTTTGCAAAAACTGTTTGAAAAATACATTTTGTGAAGATTACATATTAAGCATTATAGTGAACTAAAAAAAACAATTCTGAAAAATAACAATAAACAGAAAAAGATTTTTACAATTTTGAGTATTAATTTTCTAAAATTAGATATTTTATATTATCACAAATTGTTTTTTCAATTTAACTGAATAAATATGTTTAAATAATGTTTACTGACTTTTTTACGATATTCGAACAACGATATCTTCGATAGTTTTTATTTCATGCCTCTTCAGTTTAAATGAGAAAAAAGAATTCTTTTAAGAAAAATAACGAAAACAGTAAAAAGTTTACAACGGATTTTTTTACTTGTAAAAAGTTTACGACCGATTTTTTACTAGTAAAAAGTTTACGACCAATTTTTTACTAGTAAAAAGTTTACGACCGATTTTTTACTAGTAAAAAGTTCACGACCGATTTTTAACTAGTAAAAAGTTCACGACCGATTTTTTACTAGTAAAAAGTTCACGACCGATTTTTTACTAGTAAAAAGTTCACGACGGATTGTTTTACTTGTAAAAAGTTCACGACCGATTTTTTACTAGTAAAAAGTTCACGACCGATTTTTTACAAGTAAAAAGTTTACGACGGATTTTTACTAGTAAAAAGTTTACGACGTATTTTTTACTAGTAACGACGGATTTTTTACTAGTAAAAGTTCACGACCATTCTATTATTTACAAAAAAAACAAGTAAGTATGTATAGTTAATGTAGTAAATATATATATCCCTTTTCTATATATAAAAAATATATATTTTACAGTATTTTCTTCAGATTTATCACCTAAATATTGTAGGACAACATTTTTTTATCGGAGCAAAAAAAACACAAATTTGAAAACCTTGCCATACAATTTGCACCATATTTTCGTTAAATGATTTTGGATTAGGACTTTTGTGTATAGATTTGTCTGATCAACAATAAAGAAAAATGGGAAGTAAACAATTTTTGAGTAAAATATTAAAAATATATTTTCAAGGCCGTTGAGTACATCACAAGTTTTTTATTTTGATATATATTTTTATAAACAACTAAACATTAAAAAAACAATGATGACATTAACAAATCGACAAAAAATACCTGGGTATGTCTAATAAACAAACATACGAGTATAATAGAAATCAATAATAAAACCGCTAAAAATTGTCAATAGGAAATATCTGCTTAATTTTTTCTATATAAAAGTGCATAAAAGTGCAAAGCACACCTTTGTGTTGTTATTCTGTCTAATCCGCATTGTCGCATTTTACTCTGAAATTGGATAATTTATTTCTCTGGCGCATATTACCGATTCCATAATATATATATACTAAATATGTATATATACCAGTGTAAAAGCACTATAAAGTGTATTATACAAGTAGATTTGGAAAATAGTTTTTCCTCAAATTGCAATGCTCCAAAAATTGAATGTGCTCACGCTTTTCATATGTGTGTGCATCACAATATATATAGGTATATGTATAGAATATAAATACATGTATAGGTGAAAAGCCCACATAAAAGCTTTTGATGCACGAAACTGTTTGTATGTGAAACTTTGTGACTGTCTCTGTATGTGTGTTTCTATAAGGGAGCATAGTTATCGTACAATATGTTGTGCCGCACGAAAATGAACAAACCCCCGTCGTCGTCGTCGCACACAAACACAAATTCGCATGTGTATGAACACTCCACTGCACGCGGACACAATGCGATTCTCTATCTCTATAGATGCATACCTATACAGTCAGAGAAAGAGAGATGGATATACGATAATATATATATATATATAAATATATATAATATATACCAGTGTGTGTACGACAGCGCACAATGGCTGGTACTTCAATTGTTGTAAAACAAAGCAGCGCCATTGTTACTATGACAACGGGACAGAGTTTTTCGTTTGATTAAAATTTTGTATCCACTGTGCGCTACATGTTTGCCAACAATAGCGCAAGGTTGAAAAGCATGGAAGAGGAAATAATAACAACGATAATGGTGTAGATTTTCATGTAGATTACGCATACACACGTGTATTTCTGTTTATATATATATTTTATACATATATAATGTATATATAATATATATATATATAATAGATATTGTATAAATATATAGTATTTACCGATGTTTTCGTCGTGGAAATGAAGGTGTGCTTCATGTGCTTGCGTCTGGCGGAGCATATTGGAAAATTCTAAAGGCTTTTGTTTAAATTGTAAATTGTCGCTTGCGTTTTAAAGCGTACACAGTTGTAAAAGAATTTATTTTTTCATAAAAAAATATTATGTATAATATATGTCTTAAAAATATTGATACTTTACCAATTTATTTAATTATAAAATTTGATAAAAAAACTATAAAGATTTATTATTAAATTAAAAAAAAAATAAAAATATTTTTTAGAGAATGGCTTAATTTAGCTCACTTTAATAATGTGTACCTATAGTGCGCACAAATGAGATTTTTTTATTTTACATGTTTCCAATCTTCTTTCTTACTATGTAAAATTAATAAAAAATAATTATGTTCTTTAATTTAGGTCCATAAACAAGGAAACGATCTAGGAGGGTGTTATGGAGAGAGGAGGAGTTGAAATAATGATACGTGTTAAAAAAATATATTATCGGAGTCTACAATATTTATAGGGTTGTGTTACAGTGGTAGGGTTATGCTACGATTACACGGACTGCTAATTTTGACAGTTTGTCTTAGTTGACAACTGTCGTAGCCATCGACAGTTAGTAACAGCTGACGACAGTTCATGTAATCACCCAAACAGTCAAACGAATATCTTTTTAAATATTTCCATGAGGCTTTTAGTCATTTGTCTAGTGGCATTAGGATAAAACTTAGTTTGATTGAGGAGAAACCTTTCTTAAAAATATATGACTTCTTCACTAAATCTACCCATCACTCTTTTTGGGTTTTGGTCTTTAGTAGGAACAATTCGTAATAAAATATTACTTCTTATAACAAACACATTTTTGATTTTTTTTTAGGAAAACAACCTTTGAAAATAACGGATAGAGGAATAGTATTCTATAACGAACTTATTTTTTTGAGTATTTATTTAACAAAAGAACCCTTGAAAATGATGGATAAAGTCTTATATTCTTAAGAAAAGTTCCTACTCAAGACCCTTCAAGCTAAATGTCATCCCAATCCTACCAGCCATATGTTAAAAGTCTGATGGGAATATTTAGGGAGAACTCATATTTATACAGAGATTAATACCAATCTCATCAGATTTATGCTAAAAAGATATGAATATTAGTTGTCCTATATTTTTAAAAAGGGGTCCTTCTCCAGACTCTTAAAACGAAGTTTAATCCCAATACCACAATGCATTTGCTAAAAAGCCAAATAGGAATATTTACGGTATATAATTTTTCATTTTAGGAAGAGTTCCCCCTCAAGAACATTTAAACGAAGTTTTATCCGAATCCCAAACGGAAACCGTATGATTTTTACTGTTATTTATTTATAATTAAAATTGAGAAGACTGTAAAAAAACTTTCTGACCAAACTCAACCTTATCAAAAAATAGAACAAGAAAAAACAACAATAAATAAAAAAACAAAGTTTTTCATATAAATTCTCTACTCGTTTTTTGTTATATGTAACTAACTTTGACAACCCCTACTTTTTTGGGCATAAAAGGGCTAAATGAAAAGAAGCGACATTTTTTTTACAAAAAATGATTAATTTAGTGTATTTTTTTAACTCTTTTGCCCGAATAATAGTTTTGACCATATTTGCTAACCCCTAATGGCAGATAGGGGAAATTTTTATAGAAAGTATTTTCATCGGCATCAAGTCAATGGCCCAAGTTTCACCTCGATTTATTGACAGGAAGTCGGTTAATTAGGTCTCCAATGCCTCTAATGCGGCAAGATTGCGGACACGCAAAACTAATATAGAAAATTTAAAAATTTTAAAATATTTTTTACAAATGAAATAAAAAAGGATTAAAACAAAAACAATTCGTTTTAAAAAATGTTGTTAATTTTGTTTTTCTTTTATGCCGCAAAATTGCAATTAAGAGGAGGAGATTGGTTTAAAGTTATTAAAACTTTTTGGAGAGAGTGTGTTTAAGAAGAGGTTAATTTCAAAGGATTGATTCCTATAGAGAATCTCAACATTGCCTGAGCTTTTACTTCATAAAATATAGCTTTTTAATATTATTCTAGTTTTTGCTATTCTTTTATTCTTTTTTTATGATACTATTGATACTTTATTATATTGCTTATGCACTAAACATACAAACAACTAATCTGAACATTTTTTTTCAAAAAAGTTTCTTATGTAGAAAAAGTAGCTTATGTAGAAACAAGTATACATTTAAAAAAAACAGTTTTGTGATTTATATATAAATTAGCAGTTTTATGAGTTAAAATAATATTAATTAAGTCTTTTAAGAACTGCTATTTCTATGATTCTTCGCAAAAACAAGATCTCATTGCTACTAAGGTTATTTTTCTCTGTCAATTCTACCGCAACGCTTAAGAAATATATCACATTATCGATGCTTATTCTGCTCTCTTCCTCTATATGACCCTTTTTGTTCTCAATGCTCTCGTCATTTTCAATTTCATCTTCTATTTTCAATAATACGCTTCTCTCGTTGCTACCAGTTGCCCATACCATTTATTCGTTCTCAGTTTAATCATTTTCAATTACCACATTGTACAGTCTAACAGGAGGATATTGTCCTCTCCCACAAAATGATCACCCTGTATATTAAATTCTATTTCGTCGATCGATGAAAACATATGTTTAAATGAACTCATGACAACGGATCGTGGGAATTCATTCCAGGCTTCAACTATCAAAAACGGAACGTCTTTTGAATTAATATTTTTAAGAGCTTAGACCAAATTGTTATTGGCGTTTACACACAACGCCGCTAGTGTTGACAGAAGCACCTTCCTTTTGATACCGCTTTATGACATTTTGGTCAGGTTGTTGCAAAAAGGGTTTATTGTTGGGTGCGGGAAAAATAACCTTGAAATTTTCATCATTTGAAAAAGTGATTGCTGTCCCATGACAGGATATCGACCAATAAAATTGCTTTTACTGGTAAGCCTTTAGCCTGAAAGGGATGAAAAAATCAGGGATGAACAAGTGGTAAATTTAGACTTTTAAAACACTGAGGTTTTTTCCAATCATCATCAAAAAATTAAGCGTCCCTGTTGCATTTACACAAAGCAAAATAGTGATCCTTTCCTTCATGGTTATCTTCTAAGAGTAGTTTTTTCGAAAACGGTACAGTTTGTTTTCTTGTACAAACCTTTGTAAACCAAACCGGAAATAATCTTTTTGGAATCGCTTGTAAATGTAGCAGCACTCTCAACATTGCAGGAAAGTTTTTCACTGGAAACCGTCAAAATTCTAATGATTTTTTGAATTAATCAAGCTAGCCATTACTGGCTGAAAATTCTTCGTTTCCATTGAGTGGTCTTTTTAAATCCAGTGCTTTTACTTTGAGCATCTCGTATGAAACCAATTCGTTTGCTTGCTTCGCAGTAAAAACCATGCGTGTAATTCATCATCAAGATAAGGATTTTTAATGGCTTCATTCGCTTGATTTTTTTATTTCATTACAATGGTTTTTGTTTTTCTTTATTGCTTTTTATTCTCGTTAAAGTCGACTTATAGATGTTGTATCTTCTGCAGATCTCTGTAGGGTGTCTTTCCATCTTGGAGATCATTTAAAATTGTTATTTTTTTTCAAAGAAATGGATACTCTACCTTTCTTCACATTTTTTTCGGAAGAATTAAAATGAAAATGAAAAATAAAACTATACTTGATTGAACAGAAATCTAAGAATTAAAATAAGTTGCTAATGCAGATGTTCTTACAATATAATGTTGCTTGTGTAAAGGTTGCTTATATAAGGAATGCTTACTAGCAAAAAATAAGTAATTCATTGTTAACGCTCATGAGCCTTATCTTCATAGGATTTCTGTAATTCAATCACTTTTTATGAGTAAGACAAAGATTATAAGAGATTTTATAAAATACATGAAAAATATTTTGATGTCTGAAAAAAAGGTTATGAAAATAATTGACAAAATATATTTTACTATATTAATTTTTATATAAAACTTTAAATCTTATGCAAGTTTATAGCATACAGAAGGCGATTATCTGGAAAGGGTTGCTGACACACATACAATCAAAGAACAGCGCGTGCACAGCATGCACGCATTTAAATCGGAAAACAGTGAAAATCGTTTAAACCGCAAACGCACACGTGCGTGTGTCATACACAACAACATTACAATGGAATTTCTTACAAACACGTTACACGCATACACAGATAGAAAATGCTATACACAGTTGATTGACAGTGACAGTTAACGCGTCACATAGATTGGCTTTCGTGCACGTGCAGACACCCCATTTTGATTTAATTGTCTCAAGTGTGTGTGTGTGTGTGTGTGTGTGAAGCACGTGTGTTTGTGTGTATGCCTGCATTAATAATAAACTATATAACAAAATGCATAAACGAGTTAAAGAATATAATTCTGGTCAAAATTACGGATATTTCTGTGTTTTCCGTAATGGGATGTAGTTACAGAAAAGAAAATTACATAGAATTACATTGTCTGTCTGTAAAAATGAAAATATATATTTGAGCCTTGAGTGTACTTACACTTGTGGTTATTTCTAATTAGGTACTGAAAAACCAATTCTTAAATAACAGACAATCGAATTTATACCTACAGATTTTGAGAAAATCGAATTCTCGAACTCGACATAAATTAAATGCGACATTCAAATACGGTCGAATGCAACGAATCGACGCAAAGTAGCCTTTGTTTCTTTGTCAATTTGTCGGGTTTCTTAATTAAAATGCAATGCTTTGTCAAAGAAAACTAATTAACCCTTTTGCAAGCGACATTTGTACATTAAATGTTGTTTTTAGGGTGATATCGCATGTATATACTATTGTACGGTATATTGAATCATTACATATAAACAGTAAATTCAAAATACTATATATAATACATTATTATTTATATAGTAAGGTAATTGAGTGAATAAAAGAAATTGTCTCTATTTATTTTTTTATTATTATTTTATACGTTATGACTGTATTAACAAAAAAACGGAATTTAGTCTTTAGTAGGGTAGTCTTAATAAATTATTTTACTCACTTTGTATACATTTTACAGTGAGCCTGAGCATGGGTTATTTGACAGTTATTGTAACGTTACAATCACATTTCGTAAAAAGCTGTTTAGCCAAATACCATGATGGATATTTGGCCAATAGTGCCATTAAGTCGAATTCCCGTTGAGTCGAAAAGCCATTTATACCAGCGGATCCCCAAATGTGTTCTGCGGTAAATTGGTAGGCCGCGAAAGTTTTAAATTGAGCCTCCAAATTTCAAAAAAAAAATTCTAGATAGATAATCAAAAAAAAATCACCATTAGCATTTTTTTATTGCTTTCTATTTCAAAATGAAAATGAGATTTGGAACAATTCATTTGGAACAATTAAGATAAGTATTTTTTGTTATTAAAACATTTTTGAAAAGGACTAACGTATGCATCCCTATTTGTTTTGGGATCGTTGATCCAGTGTCAGTTCTAGTTGAATGGCATATCTTTTTAGGCAATTCAAACCTTATTTTTTTTTAAATTTCAAATTCAAATTCTTGCGCCGTTATAAATTGAAGATTTTTGTTCATTTCTTTTTAAGTTGGTATTTCCACTCTCCATCAACAAAAAAATAACATTTGTTAATAGTTTACCGTTAATTTCTAATGTGACAGAACGTGTTTTGCGCAGCAAATAATAAGTTTTTTGTTTTTTTTTTGTAATTTAAGTGATACTTCTAAATAATTTATTTTATTATTGAAGTGGTAATATACTGAGAGACTGGAATTACCATTAAATGGTTGTTTTTCAACAAACCCTGCAAAATTACTTGGATAACCATCAAAATTGTTAATATCTCAATTAAAATCTGTTCTCCTAACCATTTTTGATGGTTTGTTGAAAAACGACAATTTAAATGATTACAATTACCATCCGGTCTCTCAGTGTATATAATAAAATTAAAACTACTATTTACATTTACATGTTCACATGTCCACATTAGCCCCAATTACAATAATTTTTCGAGAATTATTCCAAAAATAATGAATGGCTTCAATTTTTACCGAATCTCATCTTTAACATTGTTGAAACCGGCATAACAACTATAGCACAGGCCCCAAAAGTAATATAGCAGCAACATGTAATAACCAAGTTGGCTAGATTGTGTGTGGTGAACGTGGTGAATTCCGTGCCATTGTAAGTGCTGCTAGTACCACCATTCTACCGGTATTCATTTTTCCACGAATAAAATTGCTGGAAGACTAGGATTATACTCGTAGTCGAGAAATGGACATATGACAAAGAAATTATTAGTAAGAGTTTTGGAACAAAAATTAAGGACTTCAAAATATTCAACAATGTATAAATTTCTGTTAAACATGGATAATCTTATGAGCCACGTATCGATCGAAGCAAATACTTTTGCGAAAGCCCAAAGGATCGTGCTGCTAACATTCCCGCATCGCATGTTGGTGTATATGTGCCATTCAAATCTGCAATAAAGAATATGCATGACTGGATGAGGAATAATTCTGACAAGGTCATATCTATTTACAATGTGTCCGACCTTGGCAATAAAGCATTTAATAACCGTTTTACTTTTGAAAATATTTATTATTTATTATTAAAAAAATCTGGGATATGGCCTGTAAACAGCATAATTTTCACCGATAAATATTTTGGTATTTATTACTGACCAACCTGAGAAAATACCTTATCCACCTTATCCACCTTAGCCGCCAGAACAAACCCTTTACGCGACTACTAAAATTACTTCAGAAATCATCAAACCTTTTCTAAAAGCCAGTCCAAAAAAGTCTAAAAATTGACGAAAACAAGGAAAGTCAAAGAACGTTTGCTTTCAGAAACAAGTTAAAAAATATATTGAATTCATCGTCTGATTCAGAAAGCGACGTTTCAAATGACATTATATTGGAATCAGAGGAAGAGCCTGGACTGGATGAAATCGACGACGACAGCAATGAACCACCTTTTTTAAATTGACCAAGATTTTTTGAAAGAGAACGACATGGATTTGGTTAAATTTATACTTAAGAAACAAAATGAATTTTATATTGGCAAAATCGTCATTGTCACTAAAAAGAAAGAACGACAGATTCACTTATCCCGATTTACCAGATACCAGCCAAATCCACCGAAATAAAATAGTGGGCATCCTTGCCACAACCAGAACAATTGCCGGGAACACCTCGATTATCAAGTTATATCAAGTTGGATATAAAATTCTTCAAATACAATATGGGATAGAATTTAATTTAATTTAATTTGTATATTAAACTAATTACTATTTCATTATTATTATTATTATTATTATTATCATTATATATTTTTATTATTATTAAAATTATTATTTTCTTAAAATATTTTTTTCACTTTTAATTAATTTTGTTGCAGTAGTTTCTATGCTCTTGGCGTCTAGAAAATATAACGCGGACCGAAAAAGAGGCCAGGGAAACCTTGTAAAGATATTTTGAAAAGATTAGTAGTGGTAAATCAACATTGTCTGAATTCGCTGAGATGTATTCTGATTGCAGTTCGGCAAAACGTGGCGAGGAATTGGGACTCTTTGGAAGAGGAACCGTGCAAAAACCATTTGAATAAGCTGCATTCAATTTACGTGTTGGAGAAATTTCTAAGATTATTGAAACGGATTCAAATATCAATTACAACTATCATAAGAAACGTGTTTTTTTGTTGTTATACAATATTTTCATCTTGATAATTTGTTGTTGCTAATAATGTTAATATTTTTAAGATTAGAATTTTAAATTTTAACTATAACTATAATTACACTATTATATGATATGTAAAAAGTGTCCACACTAGCCTTTTCTCCTCTACCCCTTTTCCTCACACTAGATTCAGGTATTAAACATTAAATATAAAAAAAATGGAGGTTTTATTCAAAATAGAAGAAAAAGGGCAACAGAATAATAAAAAATGGAGAAAATAAATAAACAAAAAATAAATAAACAAAAATAAAAAAATGCTGTTTAGTTGAACCGATTTTTACAATGAATATGATTATTGTATATATTTTTATATTTGAATGGAAATATTAGTTTGCGCTTGAATAAAAAAAAATCATTAAGACCAATTTGCAATGAATTGGACGGCAACAAAATTATAACAAAATTAATTTCTAGTAAGATTCCAGGCGAAATTCTTTTTTTCGAAATTTTACATTAATATTTTTTTAATTCATCTCTTCTTTATTATTATTTTTATGCAATTTGTAGCTGATTATCGACAATATTATTAAAAAGATTTAATAATTTCAATTGGACCATGAAACCAAAAAAAAATATATCGAATAACAAAAATATGATAAATATAAAAAAAAACATAAAAAAGTTAAAAAGGAAACTTTCAATCGCCTTTTAATACGGAATCACTTTAACGAGAAATTGATTGAAAGTTTTAATATTCAAAGTTTAAATTGCTTAGGGAATCTCACTCTCTTTCTAAAAAAAGATAAAAATAAAAAAAGAGGTATGGAAAACATATGCTCAGGAAGTGATTTTATAGGCATTTTTTAATAGTGGTAGCGGGGTTGGGAAGTTCTAAGATCCTAAATCCTAAACTGCATATTCGGCAAATATTTATTTAATTTCTTTATTATAACCTAAGTTTTTTATAAAAACAAATCTGAAGTGTTTTTGAAGTTGGGCCGCGTCTTGTACTTTTTTACAAATGACTTATTTGGCCAAATGACCCATTTGTTTTTTTTTCAGAAGTATTTTAATTGAGAAGGAATAAGAAGTAGAACCACACTAGTCTTCTGCAAAGCATTTCCACAAAACAATACACAGTGCAGTAACAATGCATTTTTTTAAAAAAAAATCTTATTTTAAAAAAATCGTAGATTAATTAAATACTTTAGCTACAAAGTCAGTAAATTTCTTTGAATTATATATAGAAATCTTTAACCCTTGTGGTCGAGGGTACGACATCAATTTAAAATTCTGAAAATAATGTATTTTTTAAGCATATTTGAGGAGCAGCCCGATTAAAATTCGATTAAATCTCATATAACGGCCACTCTAATATATATATATATATATATACAATTAAAGCCAATCATTTAAAATATGAACTTAAATGTATTTTTAAGCCATATTAAAAAAAATGATCATTTTCCACTAAAAAAATAATAATTTTGAAATAAATAATAATTCATCAAAATTCTAACTTTACAAATTTT
>JAAAKO020018064.1:0-15686 GCA_010015015.2 Bolitophila cinerea | reverse complement strand
TAATATTTAGTTCTATAAAAATCTTTCACAAAATAATAATTATATATGTTTTTTTATTTACCCACTCTTTGAGTAATAGACTATCAAAATGTGATAAACCAAAATTCTTTGGCCATGAATCTAAATTTATATTCATTTTTAAGGTTTTTGACTAAAAGCTCATTTAATTTTAAGCAATTTATTAAAATTATACACCATTAAATTTAACCTATAGTATATAGCATATACCAAAGATTTAAGTAAAATCACCACCTAACAAAACTACAATGAAATATATTAAAATAATTACTTTTTCCACATATATATTAACCATAAAATTTCACTAAAAAAAAAAATGAAAATAAAATTTAATTTTGATAATTTTGTATATTAATAAGGAACACAAATAAAATACAAGTTTTTGCCAAAACAACCGTATTCCAAAACAATATTACAAAATATTACGAATATTACAAAATATTACAAATATTATTGAAAATTTTATCATCTTCTATCATCTTATACAAAACTACATTGGAGAACCCGGCAGATGTAAATATACTGCAAGAGGGCAATATAGTGCCGTTTCAAAAAAAAGGTTGAAGCTTAGGGTCCTAAAAAAATATCTATCACTTCAAATGCGAAAAAAAATTGTAATTTCTCTGCTTATTCCACATTTCTTGT
This sequence comes from Bolitophila cinerea, assembly GCA_010015015.2. Taxonomy (NCBI): domain Eukaryota; kingdom Metazoa; phylum Arthropoda; class Insecta; order Diptera; family Mycetophilidae; genus Bolitophila; species Bolitophila cinerea. The sequence goes on along the minus strand of JAAAKO020018064.1, from coordinate 15,023 downwards.
ATGGGGATGAAATTTTTTCAATGCGTGGCGCCCTATATAAACATAAACTTGAGATGCGCTTCTATGCTTGCACTCGGTCTGTTTATTGACTTACAAAAACACGCCCACATCTCTCGATTCAACAAATCTCTTTTAAACTGTGACCTTTTTGTCTACTTTAAATATAGATTGTTAGTTTTCATTTTATAAATATTGAACACAAGGTGTATTTACATAGAGCTTTCTTATTTTCGCAATCCACTCGTACTAGAAATTTATAAATATGCCTGCACACTCATCTGCTCTTGCAATAAATCTTTTGAAGTATGCTAAGCGCGCATGTGGAATTGGCTTCCAAATGATGTTAGGCTATTTCGAAATTTAAGCAATTTTAAAATTCAAGCAAAATTCACTTTTCAACAACAGTCTGTAATTTAATTTCTTTCTTTATTTTCATTATTATTTTTGGACCTTTAAATAATGTCAAAGTTTTTCTTGAGGGTTTTGATTTTTAATATTTAAACGCAAACACCTGCTCATACAATCAGCACTTTCCAAGGGTTGCAATTTGTTTTGAACTTATAATAAGCCTAGTTCGAGGCCCCAAACCGTACTATTGCTGCAAAAGATGATTGATGGTCTCACTATCATTATGTACATCCAATAGGCAGTCTTAGGCGAGAGTCTCTATTGTACTCCTACTGCCCGCCGACATTACCATAATGATCGTTATGCCTTAGTCTAACTAACTTTCGATTATGACACCAATGTACTTTATTTGTTTGGAGATTATTAGCTGCGCTCCATAAAACAGTGAATGTGTAAAAGTTTCAATTTTCCTCTTCATTGTAAACAGAATAAGTGCAGTTTTCAGGGTTGACACTTAAACCAATACGTGTGCACCAATTATCCACTTTCTGTAGAGCAAATCAATTCATCATTATGTCATCTGCATAACCTTTGCAAAAGTATCCAAACGAGTTGATATCCTCAATTAAACTATCAACTACCAGACTCCTCCTCTATGCATTTTGATTGTGGAAGGATATAATTTGCAAAGGATCATCTCAAATTAACCTAGCCACTAGTCTATCCAAAGTTTTTAGAGAAAAAAAAACGATGTTAGACTTATAGGTCTAAAATATTGTGGTGTATCATATGAGGTTTTTCCTGGTTTGGGTATAAAAAACACTTTGGCGAGCCTCCATATATTGTCCACATATTGTCTTTAATGGTCCACAGCTAAGGATAGACGTCACCCAAATTATGTTAACTATATAAACATCACCAAATAAATAGAAATGCCTATTCAACTTCTTTTGTTGTATTCAATATTCAATAATAATTGCCATTACTGAATTTAAAATTGCATAATTTTGCAGCATTTGGTTGTAATTTCCCAGGGAAGCTTGAGAAATTATAACTCGAGTCTACTTTTGCGTAAATTGAGATCCGCAATAGCAGGTGCACAGATGCAATGTTTTTGATTTGAGTCCTTGAAACATATAAAGCTGAATTTAGACTTTCTTTATTTAGTGCAGTTGTCTCAGGGGCTCAGGGACATTTATAGTATAAACCACTTCCAACGAATGGGCACCCCTGTTTAATTATTTTAAAGATGGAAATAATACATTTTGTAAATTTTGCAACCTCCAAAACAACTACGTACCTTTAAAAAGGCGTTTAATTAAACTAGACAAAATACTTTATAATACTATGTATGTACCTATACAAAAAAATGATATTATTTTATTAAAATAAATAATTGAAACATTTGACAGTTTTAATTTACCTAACTTTAACAACACGCGCTCCAGTGCGCAGTGATAAGAAATTCAGACCAAACTCTACTTGTGCCAGTATATATTTGTTTTTTTTTTTTGTCTGAGTCTGAGAGACTTTGATTGATTTTCTGCAATAGCTTTTCATTCGATATAAAGTTTAAAAATTGTCATTTCATGTTTAAATAATTTGTCTATATCCAAAAACGGTGGAGCGTTTTTAAAACGATTTCAAAATAATATTTTACTAAAAAGAAGAATAATAAATAATTCTCAAGAGAAAAGACAAAACCTTTTTAGAATTTTAAGTACATTATATCACAAGTAACACTATGTTAAGCGCTACTTGAAGAGTATTGGACATATTAGTTAATATTTAGGGTAAATATTTAAAAAAAAATACCGATAATAAAAATATTCTTTATTGTTTTTTATTTTCTTTAAATTTTTTATAGAAACAGGATTACTAAAAACATTAATTTTACTTTTTAAATAAAGCTACCGGCGAGAGAAACCACGATGTTGACTGTGATCGAAAAAACCCATTTCAATATGGGTCAGACTAATGACTTTTCCGGCTTTAAAAGCCTTTTCTAATTTTAAGTTTTTCGTTTAAACCTACAAGACACAATAGTTTCTGTGATTTTCACGGGATTTCATCAGGGTTTCCCCAGATTTTCCCGATAATTTTCATAAATTACCCCGGATTTTTAATGAGAAAAACCAAACCATAAACAAAAATTACACTCTAAGCACAATTATTAACTATTTCAGGAAATTTCCCAAAATATATTAAGATTTTAATAATTTTCCGAGATTTTCCATTAGTTTACTGGATTTCTTTAGTTTTTAACAATTTCCGAGGTTTTTTGTTGACTTTCTGTTTCCCAAAGTTTATTAATATTTCAAGAAATCTGTCTCTGAGATATTTCCGGGCATTCCCCTGTATATTTTTGGGATATTTCTAGGAATTTCGACGAGATTTTTCTGGATTTTTTTCCCGAGAAATAAAAATAAAAATTAATATTGTACCGAAGAAATCCAGATAAAATCCTAGGGATATCGAGGAGAAATCCCGGAGAAAATACACTGAAATCCAGGAGAACTCCCGAAAAAACCCTATATTTAGAAAAGCCAACAAAATGCTTGCAATTAGAATTTTACCTTAAATCACCGTTATCACACATGGTTTCGAAATGCCGATTTTACATTGTGGCTACGTCTTTTACGACGTTTCAGGAAATTCCGAATTTTCTTTTATATTTTGGGCACAATACTATTTTAAAAGGCATGATTTGTGTTACTTTATATTAATTATCGATGGATTTTGTTATGATAAAAATTTATGTCCGAGATAACATTTTAAAAATCTTTTATCACATTTGCCGCCACCGGAAGTAAATAAGGGTCTAGCCGGCCGTCCATGTTTTTCCTTCGGCTGACACCTCTGCACACTGTACGACATGACTTATTCCGTTAAACTTTTAACTTCTTCGAGTGAGTTCTACAGGACTAGAGTTAAAACGACCACAACAACAACAATATATAAAAATAAAATAATAAGCAAAAAAGGAGAATAAAAGCAAATCAACTGCAGTCCAATTGGAATCTAGGGGAAAATTTTGGAGTCACCTCCTTTTATCATTTAAGCCTAATGTCATCTTGATGAATTGGAAGCTGAAATGACTTTGAACTAATGCTCATTCATCAAATAAGATTTAGCGAGTATTTAAAAAAAATGATTGCAAAAATGAATAAATTTTTGTAACCATTAAAAATGTGTAAAAAAAATAATTTACGATGAATACATTTTTGTTACCATAAATACAATTTTGTAATAAAAAAAATTGTTACAATGATGTCACAAAAGAAAAAATACTAAAAATTGTACCAAAAAAAATATATTTTTAAAAACCCCTTTTTTATGTGCATTTTTGTATATTTTTTAGGATACATATGTTTGGGAACAAACATATTTTTTTGTTAACATTTATTATTTATTTTAGGCACATTTTTTATTTTGAGTGACAATATTGTTTGTTTTTTTTTGTAAATGTGGAAAACTTTATTTTTAGTCGTTTATATTTATGTTCCTACATTTTTCGTTAAAAATGATATGTATCACTGAGAATACTACAACACAACTCATTTTCACTTAAAAATATAGATTAAATGGCCGACAAAATGCATAAGTGTATTAAAGTTAAAAAAAAAGGAGGTCAATTGAATTACAATGCCATCATGAATGAATATTTGCATTTACGCCAATGGCGATATTATTTAAATAACATATATATAACGTAGACAGGGTAATTAAATATCTTTTCTAAAAATAATTAATTATTAATCATTGAATGAATTCTATATGAACAAGACTTGTATATATAATTATACCAACATTTATACATTCCAATTAGACGGCACCAAAATAAACGGTTTGGCAAATAAATTGCGTGACACAAATGTGAATGAATTCGCGCGTCAATAGAAGTACAATTGCAAATATTGTCGCATTCAATTAATGGTAAGTCAACATCACGGGGTGTGTGTATCGTGTATGTGTGTGTGTGCCAATTGTTTGAATGTGTGTATGTGTTTGTGGTGCGCACCTATGGAACAACGTTATGTCACGCCCCATCGTGCGGAACCGTATACCACACCGCGATGCGATGGGGGTGCGGAGAGTGATATTATGCTCATATTGCTCATAATACGAGTATATAGTACAATTATCCATAGCGCTTTCTCTCCACTTCTATCAATAAATTAAGTGTTTGCACAAGGTATGAATAATGTCACTTAAAATACAGACGTGTGTTTTACGTTTCCCCGAAGCACACTCCTGTGCAAACATATTAATACCACTCCTTGGATTTCTCAGGATTCAAACCCACACACTCATGTAGTTAGACTCAGTTATACTATTCGTAGACATAAAATAATGTTGAGAATATGCTGCTTGTTATAGGGGTTCATTACGATTAGCAAGTTTGTATTGTATGTTACATATATGTTAAAATATGGTGGTATGGGATATTTTTTGGATATTTCTTGGGATTTCCCCCGGATTTGCCCAGAATTTCCCGATATTTTTCCGGCATTTTCTCCCGAAAAAAATTAAAATAATAAAAATAAAAATTGTACGGTAAATACCGGTGAAATCCCGATAAAATCCCAGAGAAAACCCCCTTAAATCCATGAAAGTCCGGGGGAAATATTTCTTTTTAAACTAGTAAATATGGAAGAAGATTTTTATTTGGCAGAGAAAATTGGGTTCGAACTAGAGCATAGTCAATTATTTAGCAAAGATTGTAAGAAAAGTAGAATCTACAATTGCTGTTCTGTTTTTCATTTTAACCTACAAACACTATGGTTTCATTAATTTTCCTGGATTTTCCTGGAATTTACCTGGGATTTACATGCGATTTTTCTGATTTTCCCGGGATTATACCAGGTTTATCCCCTGAATTTCCCTAGGTTTTCAACAGATAACCCCGGAATTTAAACGGAATTTTCCCAGGATTACCCCGGGTTTTTTTTTCGAGAAATCTTGATAAATCCCTCAAAATTCCCCGGGTAACAAAAAACAAAAAAATCCCAAGAAATATCCAAAAAATATCCCATACCACCATATTTTTATTATTTCCGGAGATTTTCCAAAAATTCCTGAGATTTTGCAGGAATTCCAATATTTTTCCGAGGTTTTCCAGAGTTTCGCTGGATTTCCAGAGATTGTACCGATTCCCTAATTTTTTTGTTGATTTTCTGTTCTTTGGAATATCTCATTATTTCAAGGAATGTGATTGTGAGATATTCCCTGGATTTTCCCGGGATATTTTCGGGGTATTTCTGGGGCTTTTCCCGAGCCGGTTTCAATTTAAAGTGTTTCGTTAAAACGTACAAAACACTATTGTTTCATGATTTTTCCGAGATTTTTCCTGATTTCTCCTGAATTTTCACCTGAGAAATCTTGATAAATCACTCAAATATTCCGGATAACAAATAAAAATAAAAAATTTAATGTGTAATTTTTTTGATTTATTTTTATTCGTTATCCGGAAATTTTGAGTGCACCATCTTTAATTATTTCCGCAGATTTCCCAATTTTTTTTTACATTTTGCAGGAATTCCGATAATTTTTCGTCATTTTCCACAATTTTCCTGGATTTCCAGGGAATTTACCGATTTCTGAGATTTTTTGTTGAATTTCTGTTTCTTGGAGTTTTTTATTATTTCAAGAAATGTGACTGTGAGATATTTGCGGGATTTTTCCGAAGTATTTTCGGGATTTCCACAGGATTTTCTCCCAAGAAATCTTAATGTATCCCTAGAAATTCCCGGGTATTTAATAACAAAGAAGATTCCCATAATTTTTCGAGATTTTCCAGTTTTTTTTTGATTCACAGGGTTTTTACCGATTCCCGAAATTATTTGTTTATTATCTGTATATTGAAATTTTTCATTTTTTTAAGAAATGTGACTGCGAGATATTCCCGAGATCTTTCCGGGATTTTTCCGAAATTTTCTTGGGATTTCACCGGAATTTTTATGGAACAAGAATTTTATTTGCCAGAGAAATTGGGTTCAAACTAGAGCATAGTAAAATATTTAGCAAAGATAGTAAGGAAAGAAAGGAAAAACGTATGGGCCGGTCTTGTCTCTTTTTGTCCAGTCTTTTTTGTGGCGAAGAGGTGTCATCGGGCACTCTCCTTTAATTGGACTCTTTCGAGTCAGATGGAGTGTCCCGAGTGTTGGATCTTGGTACTGGCTTACCATCCTTACACTCTTTCTCTGTCACTGGGTTTCATTTGTCCTTGCCACTATAGCAGTTATTTTCTTACCATAATGGGTACTACCACCCTTAGATGAGCTTGTCTTTGGTAGCGAACTACTGAACTGACTCTCTTTTGGCTTCATTGGTTGGGATGCGACCAACGTTGTGATCCAAAAGACGTTGGGTGCATGGATGGTGGCATAAACATACAGGTTTTTGACACATCCCTCCTATCCGACATTTTTACTGGTAGTTTTCCTGGAGAAATATTAAAAAATACAATGGTCATATAGTAACATTCATCATCCCTTTATCCGATATTTTAAAGGTTTTTTTTCTTAAAGAAATATTTAAAAATGTTCAGGGTAGGAGTCATATATTTTTGAGATTCATCCTCAAAATATTTTTCAAACGAAGGTTCATTCCAATCTTACCAGCCACATGACAAAATAGCTGATACGAATATTTAGGAAGGAAGTAACAAAAGTCTGGTTAAAAACAGTTATTATTTTTAAATAAAATTTGGGCCATTGTTTTTCCGGCACTTGTTCAACGGGCAATTTTTTTTCGGACATTTGGATTTTGGACAATTAATAATAATATTAATAATACATACATTGCAATTATTGGTAAAGAAAAGGGGACCAGATCCTGTATGGGCAAAGACTGTAAATGCCGTGCAAGGTGATTGATCTTGTGCTGAATTGATACAAAACGAAATAAACAAAATAAATATATATATATATATACATATATATTCAATATGTACTACCATCCCGGGGCAGTGTTTATCTCTATTATGCTAAACATACGTAGCACCAAATCTAGCTGTGTAATCTTGGATGGGTTCATCTCTCTCTCTTCTGTTAACAATCTCCATAAGAATGTAAAATGCAAATTTTAAAATACATTTATCGTTACAGTTCGCCTACAGAATGCTTTCTCTGCTTTATAGCCTTAAGGCCTTTGCTGGCCTCACCAAACTAATGTGATTTAGGGTAGTTACATGATATACATATATGCTTGTGTATATTCATATGACCTACAATATAGTATATATACATCTAAAGAACATTTGTAGGCAGTTTGTTAACGAACGGGAATTACTAACATTACGATAAATCACTTGTCTGTATATAGGTATATAATGGAAAAGACCGGAATTATCAAGTGGTAGATTTATATATACATTTATGCTATACTTTACTACTCTATATTATATGTGTTATGTACTCGTATATATATACATGTAATATATGCTCACTGCTCACTGCTCAGTGTCCGGAAGTATATTATTTAAGAAGGATATGGACATTCTGCGCATATGTGCGTATATATTTATATGTAATGGATACGATAAATGAAAAAAAGAAACGTGCACCATATAGATGGTCAACTTCGGTCTAATTAAATCAGCTATACGTGTAAATAAGAACGTCTTTAGTGCAGAACAACATAATCGTTTGTATGTAACACGTATAATAGTATTTAATTGGAGAAATGAATGAACTCCTTTTTTGTATATATTTATTAATGGTTTTTTGCGTAAGCGATTGACACTGAAGTGAAAGTAACTTTAAACGAACGGTCGCTAATCTTCTGAGCCTCACGTACCCAGACACAGAGGTGCCATTTGGGGGGTGAGGAGGGCTTTGCCTCGCCACAAAGTGTATTATATATTTATATCTGGAATTTTGTTATAGTAAAACCAACATATTAAAGTACAGTTCAAATATTGCTTAATAAACTGATTATTCTTCTGTCTTTTTGGTTTTTATTTAAAAAAAATGTTAGCCCCTCCCAAAAAAACTGAGTTGGCGCCACTGCACGTACCACAAATTGTATAATTTTTAATCAGTTAAACCTTCTATATATTACACAATAATGCAATATTTTTGCTAAAATTATAGTTCGAAAATTGAAACCGAATTTTAATAGCTTAATAATGTAATGGGTATTTAAAACTCTTAAGGAATATTCAAAAAATGAGTTCTTGATAATGGGTTTAAAATGTGCCTCAGAAACTGTCTTTGGACTTTGCTTAAATTGTTATATGAAATTGTTTTCAGTCAAAAAATGGATTATTTTTCAAAATTTGGTAAGAACATTATTATTTTTTATCGAAGTACCGAAGTAACGAAAATATAGCCATCCATTATTATGAAGTAGCAATTGAGACTTCGACTCCAACTCCAGTTGGACTTAGAAAAAATATCTTTTTAAAAAAGTTTTTATTTAAATACAAGAAAAAAGTATTTTTATAAAAAATATAATTTTGATTAAACAAATTTTATGGGTTTCTAAAAAAGATGCTTTTAAATCTGATTTTAAAATTCAAATTTGAGAGCAATAATGATTTTTCGAGAATTGTAGTATTAACATTTTGTTGGAGTAGGGGTCAGTGCAAATTAAACGACCCGACTCCAACTCCGACTACTACCAAAGAATTAACGATTCCACCGACTCCCACTCCGACTCCGACTCCATAGCCCTATTTTTGAGATATCTATATGTATAAAGATCTTACTGTCTATAATTCGTTAATGAGCTGGTAACAGAAACGCCATTTATTGCAAGCATCATTGTCCCGTATAGTTAGAAAACGCATATCCATTTTAGAAGAATATTTATAGCAAGTGGAAACCTACTGATTTAAAGATCGATTTATTTTATGCTATGTAAAAACACTCGATAAATATTTTTGTTGCCGCTGCCGAGAATCAAACCCAGGCGGTCGGAACCATCTATCTACCGCGATCACAAGTCCGACTTGTTGTCCCTCTTGGCTATTGAGAGGGTAATACATTGATATTCATTCACTGATGTGTGCCGACTGCCCACCATTTATAAACTTTAATCCGGCACAAATCATAAATGAGCTTTTTTTAACTAAAAACCCTAACTCAACCTTTTCTTAATAAAAAAAATTCCTAGTGAAAATCCGTAGTTAAAAATTAAAAAAAAAACATTTTTTAAATACAAATCAATGATTTTATTAGTGTAAAATCATTCATTTATTATAAAAAATAAATGATATTTAAAGTAAAAAAACAGTTTTTTGTGATTTTTTAAATACCAAACCAGTGATTATGTTAGAAAAAACAGAATAAGGGTTTTTTTGTTCACCATTGCTCAGATGTTTAACCATTGCCTTATCCAGGGGAAGACATGCTGACAGAGACATAAAACCAATACTTTACTTTATTTTATATAATAATTTAATATGGGTAAAAACAATCGTTCCTTTTAAAAAGAAGTTGTTCATACATTTGTTTTTCTTTCTAAAATATAAATGTTACCATGAATAAATTGTAGTAAAACAAAAATGTCACCATTAAAATATGTTAGTACCATATAAAAAATATTGTACATATTGGCACAAAAAATATAAATAGAAATTTATTTTGGGGACAATTTTGATTTCTTGGGCATTCTTTATTGTTAGCCATTAAGAAATTAAAAAACAATGTTTCTTTAGTCAATTTTACGGCAATCACACAAAAAACCATTCCCCGAAAAACAAATCCACAAAAAACAATTCCATATTAATTTAAGTTATATGAATAACAATTTATTTAAAAGACTCGTTTTATGAGGAATAATTAATTCTAAAAATATATGACTTCTTCCCTGAATATTCCCATCGGGCTTTTCGGCAAAATGTACTATAGCTGCCACCTTTTACACAATATGACAATATGACAAATAAACAAAAAAAATGATTTTTTTGAAACCTTTTTGAATAAATTTTGTACTAATTTCGAATTATGTATGTTTTTGTCTGTTTGATTTAAAATATAAAAATAAAGTCTTTTTAAGGCATAAGGCATAAAACAAAAAATGAAATTGTTTTTCGGCGAATTGTTTTTCGGAGAATTGTCTTTCTAGGAATTGTTATTCGGAATATTGTTACATATATACGCACAAATTTTGTTATCAAAAATAAATTTCTTTAATTAGGTGAACATTTAAGAACATTTTATTATTTTATCTTATTTACTGCCATCACGATAACGTGCGCATACGTTAACAGAAACAAAATTTTGTAATCCAAAATTTAAAAACGCACAATTTTGAAAAACAGATTTTTGTTGGTAAAAACACAAACATTTTGGGTCAAATATTTACCATCATGACGAAATGTCACCAAAGCCCCCCCCCCCTAATATATTTTCTGATTCCGCCGGGGATGTGACTTATACTTCGCGGACTTTTTTTCAAAAAGTACATTTCAACTTTTATTTATAAGAATTAATAATAATTAACGGACATAGAATATAAAAACGATTAAAATTAGAACATGACACTTTAAATCAATTGAAATCAATACAATCAAAATTTAACTATTTGTATGTTGTACACAGATTTTCTTTAATTCTTTAGTTTTTTTTATGAGAAGACATGCGTTGCCATAATAAAACGTTTAGGAGCAACAAAAGTGCTTGCTACAATTTTAGTGGAAAGTTGATAACATTTGGAAGAGATACGCTTTAGGAAACGATTCATTCATCTTAATCCAATAGTGAGGGATCTTAATAATTTTCACATATTCTCCAGAATCCTCTTAGATGTTTATTTTTTGTTTTGCCATCCTGTAAAAATACTTTGTGAGAAAACAAGAATAAAATGAGGTTGTGATTTCTAGTTATTTATCGAATAATATTATGTAAAAAAATTGGTGGTCGAACGAAGCCATTTGGGGATACCTACAGACTGTAGAGCATTTACGAAAAACATGTTTTTGGCACCATTTAAAAAAACTTTTTATAACCAAACAAATAAAGTTGAGGAGGGCATTTCTAATTATTTATCGATGTCCTCACACACTGGACTCATATTTGGGGATATTTGTATTTTTTTTTAAAAACATGTTTTTTCTATCTTGTAAAATAACTTTTTGACCAAAAAAATCATCCATTTTAATCAGATAATCAGCCTGTATATGATAAAAATTACCAAACAAGTTCAGCCCCTTCCCCCTCAAGAGATTCCTATATATGCGCAACTGACATCAGACTATTGCAGAATTCAAAGGTCTTACCGAGACTTCCAGTGAGAAGCTTAAAAGCCATACGCAGATTTTTCATTGAGTATATATTAAATCCTCATTCGACTGAGCTGCCAGAGAAAATTTTGGATTTCATAGTAGAGGATCGGATCTTTATAGAACTCGTGATAAAGAGCTAGTATCTTGATGAGTAAAAACTACATTTATACATACAATTTATGTTATTTTAATTTCATCAGATGGAATGTACGATAAACGACGATTAAACTAATTTTAGTATCGATTGCTAGACAGTAATAATATTAAATATATTTACTATACTTAGATATATATATTATAAATCAATAGACATTGATAGAATTACAAACTCAAATCTAAAGACAGAGAGGTGCATCGTGTGGTCATAGTAATTTATGGCTCACGTCCGTACACAATGTATATATATATATATATAATATATATACTCGTATCTTCTATCTGATAAGCGATTCCTTTAACGGTGCGGCCGACCTGGCCCAGTGTGGCCGGTGGTCTAGCCATTGAACACAGCAATTGCAAGATGAATAATAAACACCTCACACAAATTGCCACTATTGTACTATATATATATATATATAGAATAAAATATACATACATGCAGGTATGATATGGTAATTAATTACAGGTGTTTAGTATTATAAGCACATCATCGCATGTGATGGTGCCTCCTAAAAGTTTCGTTTGCTTAGTTGCTTCTGTGCGGTTAATTGGCTATACATTACAAATTATTAAAATATTCTCTGGTGGCGCGCGTGCGTCTATGTTCTCACAGCACTGAGAGAGAGAAAGAGGGAGAGAGAGAGGGAGAGGGTCAGAGAGAGTGAGAGTGATAATTGTAGAGCGCCAGAAGAGCGTACGCGCACACAGGTGTTTTGTTACTTTACATAATAGAAAACTCTTTTTGCTGTTGTTGTAAATATGCTTTGCATCGATGGATGATATTATTTAATGTATGCCACAATTATACAGTATAGATTATATATATATAAAAGGTAAATGTCGCGAAACGAGTCAAGAGTATCTAGCGGCTTACGCGTGCGATGAAATTACGTGGTCAGTCGCAGTTTGACGCATCTTCAATGCGCCAGCATTTTTTTCGGCGTCTGCTATTTTAAAAAATATTTACGATAACAATAAAAAAGGAAGCGGGCGGAAAACGGGCGGAAACAGGTGAACGCGCGCGCGCACCTTATCTTCGTGAAATTTGCGGTTTTTCGGCGTCGGGACGAGGCACTCTAGACTCTAGAGAGTCTAGAGAGAAATTGTTTAAATTGAATTTTCTGACTGTATATGCGGGCTGTGGGTGTCTGTCTGTGCGTCTACTTCTGTCTATTGAGTGTTTTGTGCATATATCGTGGAATAAATTCTAATTAACAGTTAGTTCGTGATAATTACTTTTTGCATAACAATTAAAAGTTTTGTTCGAGTGACTGTTTCTGTGTTGGTGTTGAGACGTGTGTAAAATTAAAATAATTATTTGTCAATTTTAAGAAGTGCATATTTCTATAATTGAAATTTGTTTTTTTTTATTTTTTTTTAAATATTTAATTACTTTATTGTAATTAGGAGAGTTAATATGTATGTGGTTCTTTATAATGTATTTTTTCGAGTTTAAGCATACATTTTGAATGTGTATAAAAACTTTTCTTTTTTAGTCCTTAATAAGTAGAGCCTGGAATTCTGGTGTCTAAAAACTACATATATAATATGCACTAAAAAATAGGAAATATGCAAATAAAAAATGTTTTGGTGTCATTTTTGTAAAGTGGTCACAATTTTTTTGTGGGACAATATTATTTTATTTTGGTACTATTTTGTTTGAATAAAATAAATCCAAATGTGCTCGGTAAAAATATAATTACAATTTTTTTTTATAAATATAAGAAATTAATAAAATGTAGTTTAAATTGGAAAATATCTTGAAAATATGATCAAAAAAAATGAAAAAATTCTCTAAAATAAAAATGTGCAATTAATCATTAAATATGCAAAATAGGCAACAAGTAGGTCTCATTTTATTGGAATAAGCTTGTAAAATAAACATTCACAATTAACTATAATTTGGTAAAGCCTTTATTTTCTATCTTCATCTGGGCTGCAATAGTTTATTTAATCTCCATAATGAGAATTTATTATCATCGTTTTTTTACACTTTATACATAGAGAAACTTTTTTTTTTTTTTGTAAAAATAATAAAAATCAATTATTTTTGTAAAAAACTTTAATATTAAAGAATTTTCGTCAAAAATCAATTGGAAATCAGTAATGTTTATAAAAATCTGTGATTTTCGTAAAAAAAAAAAAATATTTGTAAAAATCATTGTTTTTCGAAGAAATTAGTTTATTTTATAAAAATAAAGATTTTTGTAAAAATTATTGATATTTGTAAAAAATAGAGATGATCGAAAAAATCAGGGTTTTTTGTAAAAATCATTTATGTTTGTAAAAATAAGCCATTTTCGTAAAAAGTGCAATACAATTTGACGTTATATTGTATTATTCAGTATAAATAAATCATACCTAAAAAACAATGTTTATCCTATAAATTCTCAATTTCCTTTTGGTATATGTAACTAACTTTGACCACCCCTAACTTTTTATGTGCAGCAAAGAATTAAATGTAAATAACAGAATGTGGCAGTAGTTAAAAATCAACTAAATGCTAAATATTTATTACGAAAATATATTTTTGTTTTTTAAATTTATAATTGTTTTGCATAATTTCAAATAATTATTATTATATATAATACCAATTTGACAAATTTTAAATAATTATTATTTATTTTTAAATAATTATTATTTCCTATATAATTGAAACACAAATGTACCGTAAATGATTTTTCTTACCCCTGACATAATTATCATCTGTGTGAGAATCAAATTTAACGGGTGTATGATAACCGCTAAGTTTGCTTGATTTTCTTAGATTAAACCAAATATTATAAATATTATATTAATCCAAACCTTTTAAAAACATGTTTTTAAAAAATAAGATATATATTTAAAAAACTAATTCGCAAGTCATTTTTATGAATATGAATAAATTTTAATTTAATTTAATTGGTTTGGTAAAAAGTTTATTATTGAGTTCTGGGCTGAATTATCAGATCCGGAAACGAAATACCCGTTGGGACTATTTTATCGTATTAAAAAATAATAAAATATAATTATTAATAATTTTTTTTCAAAAAAATATAATTATTATTTTTGAAATAAACAAAAATTATTATATTTAATATTAGCTACCAAAAAATATAATTATAAGTTATTTTTTATATTTGTTCACTCTCTGCAAAAATAAAACTCATACAAAAATTATAGTGGTATTAAAATTATAATAATAATAGAAATATTACCATGGACTAGCCCGTGGGAAGGGGGTTTTGGGGTTTAAACACTCTACATCCCCTTTTTATGAAGCTTTCTTTCTTTCTTTAACTAG
>JAAAKO020018053.1:0-15686 GCA_010015015.2 Bolitophila cinerea | reverse complement strand
AGGTTCGCGGAAACATTTTGGCCAGAATACAAAATTTGTAAAACATTTTCGCCAAGCACCTACTACGCGAAAATGTTTTCATCTCAAAATGTTTTAATTTCGCACACTAAATAGGGCTGAATGATTATTAAATTATAAATTATTTTTAAATAAAATGTTTACATTGTTTCTTACAAACCCGACAATTTACCAAAAACGACAAATCATCAAAAGACTAAAGTTTTTTTTATATATTGTCGTGCTACCGAAATTTTAATTCTAATAACAAATAATCATTATATTAAATCATTAGGATTTCAATTTATACTAAATAAAAATAGCGCACATATTAGCATAAATCGCAGAATGATGTGCGCTACAGTTCAATAGGTTCCAGAATTCTAATATGCACACGCAATAGAAGAGTGCACATAAAACGAGCTCATAACTTATACAAACACAAGTTTTGCAATAAGTATCATGGTGTGTGTGAGCGTTTCTTTCTACGTTTACTATTCCGTATTCCCTCAATTTATGGGCAATGAACAACACGGTAGTATTTGTATTATAATTATAATGAATGCAATGATACCACCATGCAAGCGCTCAGTAACTTTGCTAATTCTACGATCCACGTCCGTCGTCCCAAAGAACGCGCTCACGCTCTCACATTAAACATATACTCACGCTCATATATATATACACACAAACATACACACACAGACACACATCACACAGATAAATGAAATCATCGTTCGTTGTCGTCTACACAACCAACCTCATTTTAAGCGTCATCAGCAACATCATCATCATTAAAATCATCATCAACAACCAACGCTCAATACACGCGTTAGTGGAAAAAGCTACGCGCGACGCGCGAATACAACCCAATCCCAATGTTTCTGGCGAGCGCATGCGCACCGCATCGAGCAAACCCGATTGCATATTGCGCTCAAATACATAATCATGACGAAGACTGGGGCGAGTACTTAATAAATTATACTATATATTTATTTTAGATCTGTATATACTATACGTTTCAACACATCCGACTGACTCCAAAGCACAGGTAACGCCATCTCTGCGCAGATTTCCATCAAAGCGCGACTAGCCCCATATATTTTTGTAGTTCTGCAAATAGCAATTTGGAGAAAAGCCATAACCATCAAAAAAGTCATCGAATCAATTGCACGATTTTTTATTATTGTTATAGTACATAATAAAAAACACTAATCTAGGTGATTTAGGGGTTTATTTAATTTTATTTTTATTGTCACCTTTGTTTTAGTAAACACCCCATAGATATATTGCCATTTTAGACTAGAGCGACGCCTTTGCGTGGCACAACTCTTAAAAAAAAACTTAAAACAGAAAATCAATAATCATAAAAATTGATATTATTTAAAATTTAATCACTACTGAATGTAGAAAATTTTGAAAATTCACTAAAAAATTATCTGAAAAACAGTGAAAATTCGGAATAAAATTCCGATAAAAAATACCACGGTAAACCGTGTTCTTAAAATCGACATTACTGCAAGTTTGATTTTTTGAAACGCACAATTCATAAATACGCAAAACTGAATGTTCATATTTCTGAAAAAACATCCTCTGAACCGTCAAAATTCAATTTCGTGCGGATACAAATGCAATGCTTTGCATTCTTGTCACAGTGAGAAAAATGCACTTGAGAAAATAACGTACCGCCTTTGGAATCATAGCATTTAAGTATTTTGGCTCCGGAATTTTGGGTTTTGCAAAAGTTTTTATTTTATGCATATACCAAAGACTAATTATAAACGAATTTAAAAAATGGGTCAAAAACCTTGGTCTTTCCTTTCTTATTAACCCTCTCTCGGCTAATCCGAAACGGTCGAATGAATTTAAAATCTGATTTTGAATTCGTGATCAAGGACCCTACATTAATTACACGCTATATATAATTTTATTCTCATTCGTATGTGGGACATTTTAGGTGGGACATATGTGTCTCTACTCCGTGCGTATTCAAGTGCAAAAACAGCAAAAAAAGAAGAAAGAATAGAAGAAAAACAAAATGCCAAAATGCTAATTTGTGCGCTATGCCAAATATTAAAAAAAAATATGAAGTGAGTAGGACGTATGGCCCGAACAAAGGAAAAGGGTTAATTTTATTAAATAAAATGTTTTTTTATTGTCGTGGATGCGGAAAGATTTTTACAAATCTTTTCACTATTTTAAAAAATATCTACAAGAATTTCCTGACTTCATGTTTGTGACCTTAAATGATAAATATGAGATAAGAAACTTTTTTACTCTAGTCAACAAGAACTCGTCAGAAAAATTGGCATCTCATTTGATTTCTCTACTGTTGTCGCAAAGCTCTGAAGCGTTATTGACGAATGTTCCACTACCCACATACTTAATGAATATTTACTTTAGTACTTCCTTCCAAAAAAAATGCCAGGAATTTTGTGGATGTTTCTGTTATTATTTGGCCCTGCAAATCCCCCATAAAAAAGTGGTTTTAAGCAAAAAATAATTGGAATTATTAAAAAAAGGTTATTTTTAACTTAACTTTTCTGTACGGTAGATTATATATAAACTGATCGTAAAATCATGCTATTATGGCAGAAAAAACTACAAATAACAAAATATAAAATAAAAAAATTATAGAAATTCATGAAAAAAAAACCAAGGATAATAAACTGTCAAACTCGCATTACAATCCGCACAAACATTAATCGAACAGCGGCTATTCAGGCTGCCTAACCCATAGACAACCGTAGACAGGTCATATTTCCAAAGAAACCAATGTAAAACTTATTTAGCATAGAAATGTGTTGGCATTTGGCAGCGTGCTAATTTTGACATTGGAATGTGCCCAGAGAACATGCTAAGCGTTTGGCATCGGAACATTTTCGATTTATACGTATTTTTGTTACTTTACTTCAATTTAAATGACGTACAGCAATCTCAAATGGCTTCGTTCGACAAATTATTTTAACTGATTAGCCATTAAAAAATAATCAAAATGCTCATCTTTTTTTGTTTCGTGAGATTTTTTTTACAGGATGAAATTACATTTTTATCTAGGCTCCACATTTATTATAAGGACATCCTAATAAATTATGTTTTGTTGATCCATTTTGCTATCTTGGGAGCTTGTTGACTGTTGATGGTGGCACAAATATTGATATTTTTTCCCGGAGGGGGTATTTAAAACTATTCTATAAAAATGCATCATCCATCAAGATCCCGTTTCAACGCAAGTTAGACGAAAGTGGAAGAGGATCGGTTACATCTTGCGGAGTGGTAGAGGTCGACCGAAGGAAACTTGGAGCAGAACCGTTACGTTTTCAGAGACCTGGCACAAACTGGAATTAGTTGGCCGGCGATGAAAGACCTGGCGTCTAAGAAGAATCATTTTCGAACCTTCGTGAGTTTCCTATGTCTCTCTCAGGGATAAAATGATCTAATATATAAAGCTAACACCTAATGGCTTCGTAGAACTTTCAAATTATTTTTGAATAGCCATTGATAAATTATAATAAATAGGTCCAAATTTCAGGGTTTCTCCGTTTTCGTCAGTTTTGGAGTGATTACGCACTATAACGGAGAAACCGTCTGATTTCTCCGTGTGTCAACAAACTTGACGGTGTTCCTCCGCAAAATTACGTGACTACATATAGACAAAATCCTGTTTATCCGTCCGTCTGATCGTAGGGTTGAATTTGCGCCCGGAGAATCCACATTAAATTAGTCAGCATTCGTTTTACACGTCTCATTCCGTGCCATTTTCGGTGTACCAATTCAAATAACCACAGAACTCAATTGACAGCTGAATCAATGCCAATTAGCTGTAAAAAATGATATCTAAAACCCTAATGTGTCATGACATAAATTATATCTACCGATATGTCCGGCGATTATGTCCTGACATAATTATGTCTAGGCTGCTAATATTTTTGGACATTTCAGTATATTGAATTTGTCAAATACATACAAATGTTAGTGCCAGCCCTTCGCCATGATGGACATATTTTGACGTTTATAGACATAATTTATGTCTGCACCCTGACATAATTTATGTCTAGTGGAAGCCCACTGTAAGATATTGAAGAAATACATTTTTTGGAATCGCGTTTAGCATCGATGTTAGCATTTGGCACCATTAGAGATATAGCACTATTCTAGTGATTTGGCATCCAAGTAAAGATAACCGCCATCAGTTTCAAAAGTCGTATACTATTTTAGGTATACGGTTTGTCTATATGGCTTAATCAGACGACAATATTTGTGGTATGGCTCTTTTTGAGCACATATTTGTACAACTCTAATAAAGATTCAGGATTAGTTTATAGATCTAGTGATTCGCCGAAACGCCTCACAGGAAAGATAAAGATCAAAATTACTGTCAACATCATTAAAAGCTTCCGACATACGATTTATTGGTTCAGCACGACCGTATTAGCTCTCTACCTCCTCAAATGTGGGAACACATGTGAACAATTCGTTCAGAATGGGACTATGTCTAAAAGAGTCAACAAATATGTAGCATCAAAGCAATTACACAACAGATGAAACAAAAAGAAAATACCTGCATTTTACGACAAAAAGAAATAGCGGAACCTACAGAAAAATGTAATAGTTTGTGGAAACCTTTTTTGGCTATCAATGTACCCAATAAAATCAAAATTGTACACAAAAAACATTTTTTCGTGCCAAAACAAATTAATAAAAATGTGACAACAATTTTTTGTTCACTGCTTATTTTCTTTTTTTAGTCCTTTCATTCTTTAAAGATATATTTCGCTCGAGCCGGATATTGTATGAATTTAGCATAGAAATATATAGAACGGCTGCTGTCAAATAAAAGTGTCTGACTTTGGGCGTCTATTTTTTACACGTTTACACGGTTTATATGTGATAGTAAGGTACCTATTATCATAGTCGTGCATACATTTTTTATCCAAGGGGCAGCATAATTGTACATTTTTTAAAACCAAGTTGTGTTGTGTGTATAATGCAATTCAAAACAAATGTATTTTGTGTACTACGATAATTTTTTCGACGTCGGCGGTTAAAAATTACCCACGGGTAGGCGTTTAAACATCGCTGAATTATACCAGCACTTTTGTTTGTGCACACCACTGCTAGAAGCGAGCGGTGCGGCTCACACATACAATCACAAAACTACGCAAATTTGATCGGACATTCGTTTCCATTTAGAAATGTCACTAAGGCGATTCTATATATTATTTCTATGAAATTTAGTCTTACTTTAGATTTTTTTGTACTTATTTTTATAGGGAAGTTTATATTATGATTTCAATATTTTTAGCAAAAAATCCAAAATATGCGACGACTAGCTGGTTCAAGAATATAACAATAAAAATCGACGCCAATCTCTGAATTTTTTGTGTAACTCAAAAGTTCCGCGGAACACACAATAAAAAATTGAGTATAGTGAATAAAAGAAAACCCACTAATAAAAAATGTATTACTTACTCAAGATTACCGGAGATGATATGCTCACACGTTATTCGTCTTCCTCGAATTCGTCTTCGTCGAAGGACAACACGCTCTTGGTGGTTTTATTGGCTTTTTTTGTTTTTGGAACGCTGGATGGATCGGTTTCACTGGCCGATGATGAAACCTCCGCTGTGGAAGACTTTTTGGACTTTTTCGATTTAAAAATAACGCGTTCCGTAAGGTCGGCTGGTTTGACGTTGTTCTCTGCAAAAATAAATATTGAAAATAACCGTTAAACCTGAGGTTATTTTAAAAGCATCTAATGAATTATTAAAAAATAATCCACAGAAACAAAATTTGTTTTTTGACAATTATTGTGTCTAAAATATAAAAAATAGGATCGGGTCATTATGTTGTTTTTCAAAAAAAAAAATAGACCATAACCCTTCGGTCAGATTGGCGTCAAACAATTTTGAATCCACAAAATTCTGAAAAATCCACGAATTTGATTGGTTTAAAAAATTAGGTATTACCCCAGTTCTCGGGCCCAGTGTAAACTGTTTTTGTTTTTTAGCTGTATTGTCCTAAAAGTTCAACATGCTGAA
Organism: Bolitophila cinerea; assembly: GCA_010015015.2. NCBI lineage: Eukaryota > Metazoa > Arthropoda > Insecta > Diptera > Mycetophilidae > Bolitophila > Bolitophila cinerea. The sequence goes on along the minus strand of JAAAKO020018053.1, from coordinate 9,648 downwards.
CTTACTTCCAAGACATTCCGAAAAAAAAAACAAAATATGGATTCGAAATTGTCCAACGCCAATCTGACCGTGTTTGTGATTTTCAGAAATTGTCTATCGACAGAATTTCTAAATTTAAATTGAAATGGGGGCAAATAGAAATGTCAGAATTTCTTAACAAAATGTTTTTGTGAAAATTATTTATTTTTTACCAACGAATACAATTTGTTTTTTTTTTTAAATTCTGTATATTAGTTTCGCGTGTCTATGATCTTGCTTGCACGGAATCTTATGCGACCTAATTAACCAAATTCCTGTCATCCAATCGAGCTGAAACTTGGCTTATGGACTTGTCGTCGATGACAATGCATTCTATTAAAAAAATATGGTTAATATAGTTAATTGGGCGAAAGGGGTAAACATTTAAAAAGCACTAGGTTAAGTATTTTTTGTAAAAAAAAATCTGCTTCTTTATATTTAACCCTTTGCTGATCAAAAAAAAGTTAGGGGTGGCCAAAGTTATTTAAATATACCAAGAAAAAAGGAGTTTCGAATTTATATGAAGTGAAATACTAACAAAAACTATTATATCACTGACAAAAAACTCTATAAGGTTTTGTACGTTTTTCTTGTTTTTTAGTACTATTGTTTTTTATTTGTTTTTATTCATTTAGAACTCTAAACTCAACTAGAAAGTTTTTTTTAAATAAAACATTTAGTTAAAAAACTAAAATATAATTTATGAAACGACACAAATTCAAATATATATTTTTAAAATTCTAGCGGGACACGATTTCTGAAAAACACAAATAGGAAATTATGACGCTATACAGACATTTTTTAATTTTTAGAAATTTTGTATATCAGAAATTATGTCGCATCAATCCCAAGTAACCAATTCCTGTAAAACTTGCTTTAAAGTTACTGTATTTGGCCTTATTATGTTGGTGCCTTTTAATGAGGTTTAAATCTGCTAAAAAGTTGCTTCCACTATAATTGTAGTAGATTTGTAATATCCTTTGTTAGAACTATAAAATTGCTACTTTTAAAGCAGTAACTGTATATTTACTATTGTGAAAGGGGATATATAGGGTACCTGTAAAACAACTACATATTGAGTTATATAAAAGCTTATTTAGATAGGCCTTACATTTCATAACATTCCATTGGACTTATTTCGCCGGTATTCTGAGTCTGATTTGGACTAGGAGAAGAAACCATGATCATACGCAGCCCTATTCTAGTCCAAGAGCGGATGAACCTTAACCAACAGGAGATTGTTAAAAGGAGCAAGTACATTGCGAATCCAGGTGCGATGATGCTATACAGAGAATTAAACTGTGCATGTTCTTATGAGAACAAAAATACTATCGGTTGAATAAAATGTAAAACTATAGATAATATACAGTGACCCTGCAATACCAACAATATAAAGCAGAATTAAAGGCAATTTAAAGGGAATAATATTTTTCATTTATAGCTGAAATAAAGGCTGTTTAAAATTTAATAAAACGCATGTTCTTCTTCGTTTTCGCTAGAACTATTTTTATATTCAGAATTCATAGCATTTAGAGTGAGATTTGCTGAGCGAATGAAACTCTCAATATTAAAACTTTCAATTATTTTTCGTAAAAGTGATTACATATTTAAAAGCGATTGAAAGTTCAAAAGAGATTCTTTAATGCATTTAAGTGCTTTTAATTGTCAAATTTTCGATTATTGTAAATAAGTTTCAATCAGAAAATAGGAAATGAAACATAAAATTGAAATGGTATATTATTATAATTCATAAATTTTGCGTAATATTTTTTTTTTCAAAAAGTATAAACAAAAATTGCATTTGTTTGGAATCGCTTATTTTCAATAAATCCTGAGCGATTGATACTTTTACGATTGAAATGCCTTTCAATATTAACAGTTTAATTGCTTAGGGAATCTCACTCTTATAGAGAATATAATTGTTTTCATCATTTATAGCAAAATTAAAGTATATTTAAAGGAAAAAAGAACTGCAACTTTAATATAACTTAACTTTGGTATATGCGGTAGTTATGGTGTATCTTCTATAGGTCAGCGCGATAGGTAACATGCTTGAAAAACGCGGGTTTGAAACCGGGTTCGTTCAAATTGTACTTTTAATAAACAATTACTAATAATAATTAAAGTGAAGTTATATAGATAGTTTCATAAATAGATTCAGGGAAATATAAAAAACAAAACATTTTTTTATATAAAATCAGTTCCTGTAAATAGACTATTTTTAAAGTTACTTTAAAGTGTTCCAACATAGCTCTTATTTTAACAGGTAATATTACCTTTAATCTTGCTATATAGTTCCTTTAATTCTAATATTTTCTTATATTTAAATATAAATTAAAGTCTATTTAAAGTTTGATTCCTTTAATATATAGCTTTAAAGACCGCCCACTTTAGCTTTAATTATCATTTAAAAAAACTTTGATAATACAATAGCAGCAATCTTCTCTCAATAGGTTCTTTTAAATGTACAATAACAGCAACTTTACAGCAAGTTATACAGAAATTGGTTACTTAGGGTATTTCTACGTTCTCTTGCTATGTTTGCAACTTTAAAATTCATCGTGATGGAACTGGTGTTTTAAGGAACTATCTGAGTTAATCCAAAAATATTACAATTTCGCGATGTCCTTATAAAATAAGACTTCGTCTGGCAGGGACCGAATTTAATGTACAAAGTGAGACACTATGTTAAAGTTTTTTACAAAAGTGTTTTGAATGTTAGATTCTGTTTAGTCCCAATAATTCTATTTATGGCAAACGAGAAACACGTCCCAATTTGAGTATTTTCCGGATGGTACTGTGCGATTCCGAAATATCATTTGGAACTAAATAATCTTTTACAGGCGGCTGCTGTCATTATGACTCCTTTTTACCTGTCACACCTCTATCAAGATCTGCAATCATACCACTCTTTGAAAGTACCTGGCACTTATTTGTTATGTATATTTTAATATGTACTTAGAATAACTCAACCAAAACTGCAGATTTCTGATAATGACGATACAACACACGAGAGTTGAAATAGGTCTTTAGAAATGATTCTTGTTATTATTTTTGACTTTTTTGACCCTAAAAACCATTAGGGAGTGAAGGACGTTATAAAGTGATAGTCAAACAATTTGTTATATTGATGAAATATATAAAACTAATAATTTATTTTCTTTTCCTCTATTCAGTTTTAATTGTTGGTTATATTGTTCTAAATTAAGACTGACAAAATATTGATTCGTAAACTCGATCTTTAAAACGTTTCCAATGATTTTTACCATTTTCAATAAACTATTAATAACCAATTTTTCCTCATTTTTTAGATTGTGGATAAAATCGTTCCCCAGTGGCACCGAGCAAAAAATGTAATCAAAAACAATTATTGTTTATTCGCACCATATACAAAGGTCTCTACCTCTCACGCACCAATTAAAATGCGGGCCATTAATATTGATCGGTTATACCACAAACGCTTTTCCAAAAAGTGCGCAACCACAATGTTAGTTATAGCCGCAGTGCTTCTACTCTTATTGGACTCAAGTCAACCGGTTGCCGGGGGCTGCCGCAAACAGGATCGAGACCCTTGCGAAACGGTGTGCATCTGGAATGTTACTTCGCGAGAGCACGACTGTAATTTACGTGCTGCCGTGATCCTACCGCAAAGTACAAAAATAGAGATTTCATTGCCGAGAGTAAGTTTATAGAAAAATAACAAAGTTGTATTCATTTAAAACCTTAATATATTATTTTAAAAGGTGATGCCCGTCATAGAGCTGGCTGAACGACAAATTCGAAAGCTTCAGATTATACCCAGTAATGTAAAATTACACTGGAAGTCATACGATGACAAATGCGATCCGGCTTACGCTACGATCGGAGCAATGGATGCGTACAGTACTGGATGTGCACACGCCATATTCGGACCAGCCTGTGAATATCCGTTGGGTATGTTATATTTAAAAAAATACATTTATATTTATATTTAATTATTCTTTGTTAATATACCAATTTTACAGCCGCCGTCAGTCGTATAGTGAAATACTTCCGGAACGATGGCACCCCGCTGATCACAACCGGTGGATACACGTATGATTTCTCGCAAAACAAAACCACATGCGCGAATGAGTTTAACATGCTGATCCGGGCCGGCCTGCTCAACTTCCAGACGTTTGCCGACTTTATGGTGGACATCATGAATGAGTTAGTAATTGGGATATGTTAGGATTTAAATTGGCACTGTTCAGGGGCGTATTTACAGAACGGATTTAGGGAAGGTTGATCTAATGGTCCAGTTTATAACCGTATACGATCTTATTATACTTCGAAAGAAATATTTATATTAATTCAAAGAATTATTTATAATAAAAATGTTAATTTAGCGAATCGTCTGTGTTTACGCTCAAAAGATAAACAATATTAGCGATTTTTAGATTTTAGGAATAAATTTTCCAATGTAAATCCGGATTCCTTGGCATTTTGTAAAACTTTCAGCTTAAGAAAACTGATGACTCTTGCGGATTTTCATAGATGAATTGCGTTCGAAATCGGAATTCGTTACTATCCTTTTTGTAGATTAGGAGGGAAAACTGGGGAAGAGTTCGTAAACTTACAACGAGCATATGAATATATTTATTTACATTAAATGGCAAATGTTCATGACTCACTTGAGATTGAACTGAGGCTAGCGGGCTAGACAACGACCATTCTGCCATCTTAACCTCATAACAGCTTGAATAAATAATAGAAAAATAACATGGCGAATTGCCATATATTGTGTTACAATGTCAATCGAGTCGAGACTCGAGACTATAACATATTATTTGTCTTTCTTTCTTTTTATTATAGGCCAGTAAAACAGTTTACTTATATTGTATATGTAGACGATAGACGATCCTACTTTATGCGTATGATGTATATGTTATGTATGTAGTATATCTAGGTATACTTAATAACTATACTATATATACTGTAATATATACAACAATATGGAATTATTGGTATGAAAATGATCAAAGGATAATCCCAAGTTAGAATCAGAGGTTTGACCTCTCTTGACCTATACTTCTGTTATGGTCAAAAATTTCAAGTTAGGAAAAGCTATGCCTTTTTAGCAGAAGTATAAGTTTTTGGTCAAGATGTTTTTGATCAAAATATTTATGGCCACGACGTTGAATGGAAGTAAAAATCATAGAAGCCTACTAAAATAACGAATAAACTAAAGCTTCCAAGAATATGAAATCATTAGGCAGATAAACGGTCTTTGATAATGATAAATATGCTGACTTATTAGATAAATATTTTCATCAAATTGGAGTAAAGATATTACTTTTGTTTGTCTAAAGTGGTTAAATTGAAACCTAAAAATTATACACTATAGCTTAATTTAGGTTAGGTTATACCCTTTTATAAATGAACAAATTATTGGTTAAATGGTTAACAGGTGGTTAAATATATGAAATTAGAAATTCTCTATGTTTAGTACAAAAGGTCATAATATTTAATTAAAGTAATTTACAGTTATAAGTGTAGTGAATTTATTTTTTTAATTAAAAATACATTGTATTATATGTAAAAGAATTGATATATTTCAGTGAATTCAACTAACAAACAATATAATCAATTGAAAACTAGTTGATTCTGTTTATTGAATTCAACTAAAATCAAATTGGAACAATTGCGAAAGAATTGATTTAGATCAATGAATTCAACTAAAGCAATTCAAACTTTTCGAAAGATTAAATTCATTGCGGTCACAGTAGGTGCCATTTCAACGCCAAGTGTAATGGAATTTATCCAGAAACCATTAAAATCAAATACACTCCTCAAACAATTAAAGCAAATAACGAAATGTGATGTTTTTTTTTATTTTTCATATATATGGTCAGGAAAAAATATGTAAAAACTAAACCGACTATAAAATGGTCAAATTATCATATTTTTGAAAAATCTATTTTGTTTTATCTTTTTATGTAAATTACTATATCTGTGCCAATTTTCATAAAGATTAGACACAAATAACGAAATTTGATGTTTTTTTTATTTTTCATACATATGGTCTGAATCATATTTTTGAAAAAAAAACTAAAAACAAAAGAGTTTTTTCAAAAATATGATCATTTTTCAATTTTAGAGCCGGTTTAGTTTTTACATATTTTTCCTGACCATATACATGAAATATCGAAAAAACATCAAATTTCGTTATTTGTGTCCAATCTTTATGAAAATAAGCACAGATCTAATAATTTACATAAAAAGATAAAATCAAAAGAGTTTTTGCAAAAATATGATAATTCGACAATTTTAGAGCCGATTTAGTTTTTACATATTTTTTTCTGACCATGAAAAATCGAAAAAAACATCAAATTTCTTTAGTCGTGTCCAATCTTTATAAAAATTGGCACAGATATAGTAATTTACATAAAAAGATAAAATCAAAAGAGTTTTTTTTTTAAATATGATAATTTGGCAATTTTAGAGTCGTTTTAGTTTTAACATTTTTTTCCTGACCTTTAAAAAAAAATAAAAAGAAACATCAAATTTCGTTATTTTAATTTACAGAAAAAAATAAAATCAAAAGATTTTTTTCAAAAATATGATAATTTGACCATTATAGAGCCGTTTTTGTTTTTCCATATTTTTTCTGACCATATATATAAAAATCGAAAAATAAACATCAAATTTCGTTATTCGTGTCCAATTTTAATGAAAATAGGCACAGATATAGTAATTTACATAAAAATTTAAAATCAAAAGAGTTTTTTCAAAACTATGATAATTTGACCATTTTAGAGCCGTTTTAGTTATTACAAAAAAAAATTCATATTTATAAAAAATCAAAAAAAAAAATCAAATTTCTTAATTTATGTCCAATCTTTATAAAAATTGGCACAGATATAGTAAATTACCTAAAAAGGTAAAATCAAATGAGATTTTTCAAAGATATGATAATTTGACAATTTTAGAGCCGATTTAATTTTTACATATTTTTTTCTGGCCATATATATGAAAAATCAAAAAAAAATATTAAATTTCGTTATTCGTGTCCGATCTTTATGAAAATTGGCACAGATATAGTAGCTTACATTATAAGATAAAATCAAAAGATTTTTTTCATAAATATGAAAATTTGACAATTTTAGAGGCGTTTTAGTTGTTACATATTTTTTCCTGACCATATATATTAAAAATCGACCAAAAACAGAATCTGAAACTAAAATTCCAGTTATTTTAACTTGGGTCCCTGGTTTTGCGGAATTTCGATAGAACTAAGGAAATCTTGACTGTATGAAAAAGCTCCAACTCTCCGAATAGATCATAGCTATTTTTAAAGAGGCGTAGTTTTCGGAATCTTAAATAGAAACTGCAAACTATATATAAACACCTTCTCGGAGAATACCCAAAACTAAACCATCTAAGATGAAGGTGATTTATTCCAATCAAAATTCCCCTGATGAAATTTACCACTACCGTGGGTCGGTTGTCTCTGAATAACGTGATGGAAGATCTTCTTAAAAATAGAGAAAAAATGTTTTATAATAAGATAAAACCAATAATTTGTATATTAGTTTATTTCTAGATCCTTTAACAATACATTTGTTAGACTATTGTTCTTTAGTCGATTCAACCCACATACATATTTTTAAAAACAAAATAATAAAATGAATATATTTTTTCAAGGTACAAATGGACCCGTGTAGTGTACTTCTATGAACGCAACGGATTCTTTAATGTTGCCGGCGAGCACACCTGTCATCTGGCCATGAATACAATGGCTGAAACGTTTCGTGGTATGAACCTTACCTACGCTTCGTTTTCGACAGACTCCACAACCACACCGATGGACGAGAATCTTCGCCGTGAAGTTGGGCTTAACGAAGCTAGTAAGTTTTTTTGTATTAATTTGTCGGTCTTAACTCAGAGGTCTAAGCAACAAAAAAACTGAATAGTGGAAACGATTCTAAATTATCAGTTTTATCTAATTCAACAAAAAAAGTTTTTTGTTTTTTTTTTCGTTGCTTGTAGACCTCTGACTTGAGACCGACGAATGTATAAACCTGCTTGATGATTTATGTGTATTTATGTTGTTGCAAATCCATTTTTTTAATGTTTTGTATAGATTTTATGGTTTTAAAGGTTTAATTATACTTAAATAAATGATATATTCATACAATGGTGAACACCCTGTGCAGCGCGCAATCTGTGTATGTACATTGTAACGCTCCGTAAGTCTGCACACAAATCTCTGCCGCACAATTAACTCAAGATTAGTTTTGTCTGTTTTTTTTGTAATATATACGTAACTTTGCCAATGACATCCAGCACATACGACCGACTTATGTGCAGTCAATTCAAACGAAAACTCACCAATATTTTTAAACAAAAAAATACGTTTTTTTATCAAATGCATTTGTAAGAGTATATAAATATAATGGGATAGATTGTGTGTTTTGTGTATCATACAAGTATTTATATACATATGCAATTATACATATATATATACAAACACAAACTCGTACATGTATGAAAATGATAATAAAAAAAGAAGGCGCATTCATGTCTGCGGAGTTTTTGTGTTTTATTTTGAGCGTTTGCGTTCATCTGGAATAAATGCAAATGACGTCACTTTACATGCAACTTGAATTTTCTGATTTTATGTATGTATATTTGATTTCTATAAACACAAAAGGTTATGCGATATAGTAGAATGAGATTGTGCTATTAAAATTAAACCTTTGAACCTTGGCTCGTATTGATTTTACAACATACAATCTTATATAAAAATAAATAACTAATAAATATTTTATGCATATTTTTTGTTTTATTTAAAATTTATTTTATTATGAATTATTTATACAATGGTTGTCTTTATATTCACTTACTTTAATCATTTTGTATAACTCGTCATTGTAATAAAAGTATTTTAATTATAGTACATTCAAATAAATTTTAATTACAATAAAGAACCCACAAAAGTCTCTCTATATTTAATTATAAACTATAAACATTGTTTATCTTAGAGTGTGTATTCATTACAATATTGTTCGAACTTGATCTACATACAATCAAACGCGCTCAACCCACATTTTCGAATCGCTGTTCCTTGTTTGATATAACAAATGTGTAAAACTTCGCGATTTGGTTGAAGGTCGCGCGTTTTGCCGTGCAGCAATGCAATCGCATGTTGCACATTTGATGCATACCATCCTATATATTATATATCTTAAATACCTATTATGTTTAAAAAAACTCATCTAACATTTAATCACATACTAAAATGTATTATACGATAATAAAATATATTACAGTAATATTATTTATAGATACATATTCTATATATAGTATATATATTTTGTGATTAAAATGCAAAATAGCACGCAAAAAGCAATGTTTACATTCACAAAAAAACAATTCACAAAAAAACACGTGTGTATGTGTGTTGCGTTCTTACGACTAACTTTGGGACTCTATATATGATATAGCAATTTATTAATTAGAGGTCATTTTTACTTATTCAACAATTTTGTGGTAGGCAGAGATATAGACAATCTAACTCTTTCAATTCGGATCTTAATTTTAGCTTATTGGCGACCCAATTCTAGAAACATTTTGTTTGCAAACTCCGTATTTTTCAGCCAAATTATC
>JAAAKO020018042.1:0-15689 GCA_010015015.2 Bolitophila cinerea | reverse complement strand
GAAAAAGACACTTACTTTTACTTTTAACAAAAAAAAACAAGAAATCTAGATTATTTTAAATGCTTTTTTTTATATGTACATTGGAAGATTTAAAAGATGCAATATGTGGTGACTAAATACACAGCTACATAGTCGTAAAATAAATAGTCATACAAGCAAACAAGTTATGTAAAATACTTAATAGCTATAAACGCATGACTAAATAGTCACCTCCACAGCTAAATAGTCATTAAAGCAAACAAGTCATAGATACATTATGACCAATATATCGACACATTTTTGCTTTAAAAGCTAAACCTATTTTTAATTGTTACATGGGCGTTTTATGTTTTTAAAATAAATATGTTTTAGAAAAAAATATGATATGCTATTTTTGGCATTTTTTTGTTTTTTTTTTTTATTTTTAATGTTTGTTTTTGTGTGTTGGTTTTTTATATATAATTATAATTTTGGTTTGGTATTTTTGACGGCATGAAATAGACCCCATACCATTTTCAGTACACAAAAACCATCACGTGGTGGGAAAACGCAGCACTCCTCTTTTTTTAACAAAAACACAACATGAAGAAGAGAGAAAAGATATTTTGAAAGATTTTTACAAGGTATAGTTTGTCTGTCACTGTATTTTTTGCTTGTTAAAAACCACTGTGCATGGATTTATTTCATTTTTAGTTTAAAAATAGTACATTCAAAGTTTATTTACTTGTTTTTATTTTATTCATGATTTTTTATTTTGTTGTTGAATATTTTGCATCATAATATAAGACCTATGGGCAATCCCATAAACATTTATTCATTTAAACGTGTTGAAACTTTTGTTTTATTAGTTTATATTTGGCCATAAGAAAACTTCCGAGGTTATAAAGTAAACTGACAAGTTTTGTTTTTCAAAACCAACACAAACGATTCGTTTCCGGTTGCATATTGTTCAGAAACCTTTTGACATCCTAGAGTTAAACATGCAGAAACACTTAACCAAGCTGTGCCTATCCGTAAGAATAAGGGTTAGAGATCGAAGATATACAACGTTAGTATCTCACATAATATTCATAAAAATTTGACAGAATCTAAAAAAAATGCGCCAAAATATTGGCTCCCAAAATCATATCTATTTAATGATCTATTTGATATCTGGTGGTACTTTGGATCTTCCAACCTGAGACCGTATAAATGAGCCCATTGCCTGTTGAATCGATTCATAGGTAAAGGAATTGTTATTTCAGGAACAACTAGTGTTGTATTTAGATTGTAATAATACCTCGACTAACACTCTTGCAATATTTGGATATTGTACACCAGATTTTGTACACTGAAACCCAAGCTGTGGCTCTTTTTTTGGTAGTTTTAATTTTTGAACAATATTTAACGTTAAAGATGAAGCCTGGCTCTTTTGGTCTAGTAGACAGCAAGGTAAGATAAATTGTTGAAGCCGATTTTTTTGTCGGCTAGCGGCTAGCCGATTTATTTACTTCCGGCGGCGGCTAACCAGCGGCTAATGTGAAAAAAATATTTAAAATTTATTCTCGGACATACTTATTTATCATCACAAAATCCGTCGATAATTAAAAGTGGGTAACACAAATAATGCCTTTTAAAGAAGTAATATGCCTAAAATATAAAGGAAAATCCGGGATTTTCCAGGACAACACATAATAGTGAAGCCAAAAAGTAAAACTATAATTTAAAAACCATGGTGATAACGGTGATTTAAGGGGTCGTAAGATTCAATAAAAAATACAAGATTTTCCTTTCCTTGGCTCCTCTAAATATACGAATTTTTCTGAGAGTTTTTATTGATTTCAGTGGGATTTCTCTGGGATTTTATCGGGATTTCATCGGTATTTACCGCAAAATTTTAATTTTTATTTTGAGGGTTTTTACAAGTTTTCTGGGGAGGAAATTTAGTGAAAATCCGGAGAAAATCCCTAAATATATCCAGAGATTCTAAAGGGGAAATCCCGGGAATATATCACAGTCATATTTCTTGAAAAAAAAAGACATTTTGGGAAACATAAAATCAACTAAAAACCTCGAGAACCGGTAAAATCCCTGGAAATTCTGGAAAAATCTCAGAAAATTATTGAAATACCTGCAAAATCTGTTTCATTTTTTTGATTATTTATTTGGAACCGGGTTCCTCCCGATCACAGTCAACCGTGTTGTTTCTCTCGATGGTAGCTTGATATTAAATGTAAACCGAATGTCTTTGTAATCCTGAGAAAATAATATATTATAAAATTGTTTTTTTCTAATATAGAGTCGACATTAGCCGGCCGTTTCTATAAAAAGTCAGCGGTCGGCGGCCGCAGAAATATACAAAAAATCGGCGGCCAGCCGATTTTCCAAAAATTGATTGTATGTATTGCGCACCGTGGACATAATATATTTTTTAAATAATCAATTTTTAATCTCTCTTCTCTAGATGAAAAAGCTAAAAAAATAGAATGATTTCTACGAAAATCTTCATACTCTCGTTCGACGTCAAATCATCCATAGGTCATATAATAGGTCAGAACGCATGGATGATGGACGATTTATCGCATTTACATTTAAAAGATATACATAATAAGGCTTTTCCAGAGGACAGGCAGTATCTCGACTATTAGTACATATACATTTTCGAAAACGGGGTTTTGTGTTAAACCTTATATCCGGCAATTGTTTAAAAATCCCGCATTTCACAAGATTTAATTTATAAACGGTTGTTTAACACAACTTTTTAAGACGCCCTCGCAAGATTTTGACACACGAGATTATTGAAATGCGGGAATAAAAATCGGTATTTTGAAAAAAAATTTAATAAACGTTTTTTTAAGCATTCTATTTAGTATCAGAAAATCGTGGTGAAATATGATTTTAAAATATCGAATATCAAGAAAATCTAAATGCAACTCATTACTCTACTTCTGAGAATTTCAATAAACCGCGTACTTACATAATAGTATTTTGCTTAGCTGATTGCATGCCCTCTTAGCACGTTATAGACCACAGTGGGGCGGTCTCCCCTCTTCAATCTCACTAGATCGTATTCGGTCTGCGCCATTGAGCCCAGCATCGATACAAACAATCAGCATTCATTCCATTCTGAGAACGTCAAATCCATTTACTATTAATGCTTATGTAATGTACCTTTAAAGAAACCATATATACAACTACAACAACAATAACAACCACAACAACAACAACAGCTCACAAAGCACAAATATGCGCTCGACGTGCACGTGCAGCGCTGCTGCCGCCTGCCACCCCTTTATTCCGAGCGCGCCCGCTGACTGCTGCGCGCCCGACGAGCGAAAAATGCATATAAATGATAAAAATATTTCCTTTATCCATTCTCCGACATCAATTGGCAAAAGAAAATCATATTCCCTGGTGTACTTATTTGCATTTTTCATTGATATTTCAACTCGAATACGCGAGGAATATGATCTCTTTTGTATAACCGCAAAAGAATCCTCAACATCAACTATAAGGAAGAGCGCTCGCGCAAGCACAGAGCAAAAAAAATACCCTATACTCGGTATATATAAGAAGAAAAAGAATAAGAAAAGACTCATACACTACTCGTCTGTAAACGGGCAGAGGACCGACGGGAAGGGCGCGTGTGCACGGGGAAAAAGAGGAAAAATAATCATACGGAAAAATGTTATGCGTCGAATAATTGTGTGAGCTTACGTATTCTGAATGGGTTTTCATGTATATAAATATAAGTCGCGTTGGCTCGTGTGCGCGTGCTTTTCTTTGCCGCAAGCTTGATTTTATGGAGTTTTATGTGTCAGTGCATATAATGAGCATTGCATTATTGCACAAGTTGCGAAACACGCGCAATACAGTTCCATAACTCTGTGAAAGCTCAGGTGAAAGCCCTGTTCTATGCATATTATAAAATTGATGTCAATAATTGGATTTAGTTGTTTATTCATTTTCACTCTTCCTAACGCCTAAAGTATATGTCAATTTAATTTGCGATGCAGACAATTTCATCTTGACGCTTTACGCACAAAGGACTAAATAAAAACAATTTCGCATTTAATCATAACAAATTATCCGAATCGCAAGAAAAGGGAGCCAGTCGACGCCGCCGCCACCGCCGACGTCGCGTCGTGGTGCCTCGGTGCGTGCGCGCATTTTACGTACAAACGGAAAATTGGAATAAGCCATTTGCAAAGCTACCACTGCGTAAAACCATTTGTTAGGATAATGCCTCGCGAAAGAGGCCCTTCTTGTGGGCGAGCTCTTATTATACTATATAGTATATATAAATACTCGTATATATATAATATACTATACATAAAAAGGCGCGTGCACGCACGTGTAAGAGGATCCCATATACACATGTAAATTTAGTATCCTTGGAGCACGCACACAACGTATCCCAATACAGTCGAGCGCCATTGCTCCACTCTCGCTCTCTGCTTATATACACTATGGCTTCCTCTCAACATAAAATATCATTAATTTTAATTTAAGTAAGATTTCGCCCGCTCGCAGATCTTTTGTACGATGTTTAAGTATTCTTAGCAGACAGTTTTCAAGTAAATAATGCTAGATGTATAAATTTTCCTTTTCCTCTCTTTCACCTTTTAAGTGGATTTTTAAATAAATTTATATTATACAGGTTTTTCTTTTGAGCGTGTGTGCGTGCTCGCCCGAGTGATGGGATTTTTTTTGTTTTTGTTGTTGTATGTTATCTTGTGGTGCACTGCGGCGCGGCGGAGGTATTATTCCACCGCTGCCGCGTACTCAAATCCAGGTTTTATATTTATAGTATAGTAGTTGGAGGAGAACGAGTGTTTGCGTGGGTGGTTTGCGTGGAACGCTGCACGTACGCGGATAGTACAAATCGGTTGAGGGTATGGGTATATGCGAATGTTAGTCTGTTCAAGACGTTTGTCTGGTGCTGGACTGATTTTTAATCAGCAAACCTATATAACAGATGGAATATTGATTAATTAAAATTCATAAGTAAATTATAGAAATATTAGCATCTAAAAATGTAGAAAAAATGTTACCTTTGAAACGTGTATTTCGTTGGGAGGGATTTATCCCCACCGAGGGGTCAAAGAATTCATAAAGTTAGAGGTTAAATTCATTTTAATAATGTAATTGAATTAAGAAGGGTTGTTGATTGTTTATTAAGTGGAATTAAGTGATACTTATTTTAGATTTTTTGGATATTTTTTTTTTTTATTTTATATTTTAAGTTATTGCCCAATAACTTTATTTATTGTCAAATCACAATGTCGTTAGTATCCTCATTTAAACCATTTATTGATTTTAAATATACAAATCAATACCAACCGGTGTTAAATTGCTTGTTTTGGATGGACAATAAAAACCAAAAAAGTGTGGAATTAATCAAAAACAGAGAATTGTGCAGAAATTATGATATACATTTGTTTTTTATGTTTTCATATAAACAAATTTATGTTAAAGAGACTCGGAAATATTCATATATTAATAAACAGAAAATATACAGAAAATATGAAATTAAAAAAAATAAAAAAATGAAAAAAGTGTTCTTATGCTCTGCATTTTCTAAAAAAATAAAAAAAATTATAAGTTAATTTATATTTGCAAATTTAGTCTTAGTCTTTGAACTTGTATAGTTGCCCTGTCTGCAGGGACTCAAATATGTTTACTTACCAAAGAGAATGTCAAAAGTTTCGCATGAACTTACGTTATCAACCAAAAAAATTACTTTTTTTAAATGATAATAACGAAGACGTAAGAATTAAAAAAACACGTATTTGCTATACGAAATGCCCAGAATAATATTGCAGATTTGGAGCCAATAAGGGGTGTGCTTATCATTATGATTCCGATTTCTCAGTTGATTTACCAGAAATAAGCATTACAAACTAAAATAAACTTCCATTGTCAATGACAGCCTTACAGTATAATCGTTTCAGATATTGGAGTAATAAATTCTACTGATTATGGTAATGTTCAAAGAGCTCGAAATAAAAAACAAGATTTGCTAACCAATCAAGTTCAGGGTCTGAGGAATAGACTAGGTAAGTATTTTTATTCGACCGAGTTCCTCAGACATAGAACCTGTTTTAATATAAAAAAACAAGTATTATTTAAATAATAATAATCCGATCTGCTTGGTAGGGTTTACCAACTATGAGTTTAGGGCCGGATGGATTGTAGATGGAGTACCGGATGTTTCCCGCCAAGTATGAAATGGGGCAATGTCTCTTTCGGGTCTTTGGAGTGATATCTCAGAACGGTTGGGATTCCGAAATTATGCCTCAGCGCAGGACTTCATGGGCCTCTTTGTTCGTCTATCGATTCTCGCTTCGTCTAGTCGGACTAATCTCTCTCGCTTTCCTTTCTGGGTAACGTTTTCTTCTTATTCGAGCCGAATATCCATTCTCCTTCTCCTTTTTTGCAAAAATAGTTGCTAAGGGCCAGATCTGGAAAATACGCAAGGTGGGGGTAACAACGCTATATACGCAATATAATATTTACTATTATTGTTTTTTGCCTTTTCAAGGAAGTTGATGTATATTATTCCTCAGGCATTTTAAAATACCAAGGCCATAACCTTGCCAGCCGTGTACACTTAAATCTAATTCGTAGTGAGACTTAAGCGTGTTGAACAGTGGTGGTGGCGCACACCAAAAATGAGTGAGCTGTCTACTCATGTTGTTTGTGGTACAAAGACTCGACGACAGATGGCGCCAATTTGCTCACCAGGATCAGTTTCGTTAACCCTATACTGCGTTCTTTTTTTTTTGGGTGTAAGTGTTGGTTTGTAATGTGTTACTTAATATTAATTTAATTAATTAAACATATATTTATTAATAACTCCAGTTCAGTAATATTTTGTTGATAATTCTTTTCAAATCCGTTAACAAATTTTCATCCACGCTATTTGAACACAACAGGTTATAGAGATAGATTACTATAAACATATATATATTATACTACTTCTGGATATGGCTTACCGTTGGTTGGAATTTTGTCTTTCCTCTTGATGAGGATGGCCGACACCTTTGTAGCCTGATTTACAGGAGATTACCTCCGTCCATCAGGGGTTCAAATGATTATTCTCCATCTTGGTTTTTGCCTTTCTTTTGACTGTCTATTTTGTAGCCGCGACACCAGGGTTCATCATCTCCAATATTACTTGGACCCTGTCGTCTGCTTCGTCATTTTCTCGAGGATTATTTATAATGATTGTCCTAGACGACAGCTAGAGTTTAAATATGCACTAGAAATCTTTTAATTGATTGTCAGTCTGCTGATGTAATGTGGTGCTCCCGTTTGAGTTCAATGTGCTGTGGAATCTGGTGACAAAAGCAGAGTCTAAGTCAATGACAGCATCTATAGCTTCAATCAGAAGCTTCTGATTACTTTCCGACTGTTCAGGACTCGTCTTTCGATCCTGGCCATCCATGTTTGCGATGGTAATCTTGAACTCGCCAGCCACAGCTTCTGCAAATCAGCGACAAAGGCTGGCGGTGTTATGACCTTATCTTTTTTCGCCGATTGTTCTTGTGATAATAATATGTCATCGACGACTCTGCTATTATTGGATCCTTTCGAGTCTGATGAAGTGTACCGAGAGTTAGATCTTGGTACCGGCTTACCATCCTTACTCTTTCTCCGTTGCACCTCGTCTCTTTCTGTCCTTACCACTAACGTAGTTTTATCCTTACCGAACTAGGTATTACCACTTTAAGATGAGCTGGTTGTTGGTAGCGAGATACCAAACAGGCTCTCTTTTGGCTTCATACCATAGGTTGGAAATCTTCAAGTGACAACTTTTATATGGATGTTTTGTGCTTGTTTATTGTCAATGACAGGATTGAAAATAGTGATGTTGTCATTGCAGATCAGATATTCCTAATTAATGATATTTTAAGAGATAAAGAAGCATCGTTAAAGTAATGCAAAATGTACATCCATTCGACTTAATAAAACTTAATTAAATAAAATATACTAGGAACTAAAAAAACAATAAATCTTGCAGTTATACGTATATTGTTATACGTTCAATTTTTTTATATTTTATGATTTTTTATCGTAGATTTAAATTATTATACACAGAATAAAAACCTAAAAGATTACCTAATAATGCTAATTTTTTTTTATTTTATTATCACAATACATTTTTTTTTTAGATTCATGGCGTGTAAAAAGTTTTGCTTTAGAATTTAAATTTTTTAAACTTCTGTTTTTGGATAACATATTTTGAAAAATTCATCATCCTTGTATTCTTTTAATAAAACTGAACCTATGGGATACCATATAAAAAAATCACAATATTCGCCATGTTAAGCAGTTGCCACAGGTAATAATACATAATTAATACACATTTAAACATTGTTTGGTCTTTTTAATAATTTTAAAATATTGTTGATTGGCAATTTCTTCAAAAGAAAAACAGGAATCCGTTCTTGATAATATTGATTCATTTCTATGTACATTTGTTTTAACTTTATTCATTAAATAAAATAAATTTCACGAGCTCCTTCTGCCAAAGACGACTGTTGCACATATCCAAAAAACACGAGTAATGTAAAAAAATGAGAGTTCAGTTAATTTTCACAATATTTGTATTATATATATATATATATATATATGTATATATATATAAATATATATTTATGTTTAAATTAAGGAAGCACATGTCCGCAGATTGCTTTCTATTTCATCATTCAGTTTTATCATAATTATATTTCTGTATCCCTTCAGAATGTTCCCCAAGGCCAAGAAGAGCGCATTTCCCCGGATTAAAGAAACATTTCCCTTTCGAAAACTGTTCTCGATATAGCACATTGCATATACTGTATAGTAAGTATGCTTTTCCAAGGGGTGCCTGAGTGCCTGTATGAGCGGAGAAATAGGTTGAGTGGTGCGGCTGGCATCAGCCGTATGTACTCTCTGAAAGCGCATAAACTGCTGTAAAATAGAGAGCGAGAGCGTTGGCATCGATTTTATATGCAATGACGTTGTGAGAGGCATATTGTAAGAGACACATTGTGAGAAGCACATTGTGAGAGGCGCATGTTGGGAAAACTGCGGAGAGCTTTTATATGTTGTCCACTATATTGTATTGTCATACTGTATTTTGTAAAACAAATATATATATATATATATATATATACGTATTTTGTATATGTGTATGCCTGTGAAATATTGAGATTGAGATTTTGTACAGCTAAGTCGTACGATAGCACAGAACATGGAAATTAAAAGGAAATGTTTAGAATTATTTTCGTTTTAATAATTTAATATAATAATCTCATTGAATAACATTGCCCCAATCCTTTTAAGATTCTAGATAATAATAAAATATCTAAAATCATTTTCCGCCAATAATTTGATAGCATTCTGAGGAGCTTTTCTCACTAACCAAAATTATTCCCTCGATTAATTACAGATTAAAACCAATGCAAACCGTGTAGTTTGTATTTAATCACTTGCATAGGATACGATTACCGTCAAATCTATATTCCATCATTTTCTTTGAGAACACACACGTACATTGAAATACTGAGTTTGTTTAGTTTAAGCAAACATATACAATATACATATAAAATAGTACACACTCACACGCAGACATTATATCCATATAATATATAATGGGCAACATTATAACATACTCACTCACACACCCGCACAAACATATCCTTTATCCGCAAATAAATGTGTGTGTATGTGTACGGTTCGTTCGGCAAATACAGTGTGTGCTGGTTAACTACTCCATTTAATTTAAATGCCACCCTATAAATGTATAAATGTACACACAATACACACTTAAATATGTATATATTCTATATAGAATTTAAATCGTGTTCATGTATTCATTTTGAGTATAACGCATACACACATACCCCAGCACTTCTATAGCTTCCAGGAGTATTGACTTAAAAGCTCTGGCTATAGATATATACAATATACATACGCACGCGTTATTTGTTTTATCAAGTCGGTGGAGCGCGCATTCCGTTGAGTTATTTCCGTTTGACATATTATTTATAAGTTGGCTTCTCCGCCATTTAAGTGCGGTGCTCCGCTGGATGCTATGCGGCTCCGGTATATACCGTAGAAATGAAGATACACACTCTAAGTCGAGAGGACTCTCGGATTGTGCGGCACCGTCAAATGCGAAATGTGATATGCTTTCAAATACACATAAAATAATGTATAAACTATAGTATATTATGGGCAACATTTTGAGGCATAACACTACTTTTAATTGTTGTCATGACTTCAGATTTAGTATTTGGTATTCCTGTAGACTTGGGTTTTGAACAAGGCCACAGGTTTTTTTAATTAATTGAACAAATTTTGCAATAAAAACACAATTTAAATATAAATTGTGTCGCTAGAAATTGTGGCGCGCACCCCATTAAACTACTATAAACGACTATTTAAATGGTTTTTTGCTGTGTGAATAAGTTTAAAATTAAGCAACGCAAAGAAATCGGCCATAAACATTAATATTTATAACTGGTATAGTGTGAAACATATGTTTGTGTCTCATATCAACAATTTGATCTTAAAATAAAAAATATTATTTTCTTTAAAACATTATCGCTAAATTTTCAATTATTCACCAACACAGCTTTGTTTACAATTTGATGTCTACAATTTGGTATTTAACAATTTTGTGTAACTTTGTTGATTACGCAGAAAATTATCTAAAGATGTAATTTAAAAAAAACTTTAAATGCATATAACAGCCACTGCCGCACTAGCGCATCCGGGGGGCATGGGGAATAATGTTATCAATAAGAAATATTACAATAATAATGTATTCGTTTTTTTATTGTATATAATAATTTAATTTCTTCGTATATGGTTATAGGTATATCAATATCTTCATGTGCCGCCTGTACTCGTTCCAAATTGCGGCTCTAAACTATACATAAATTGAATTTGGTCTCTATAGAAATTTAATTAATTTAAAAAAATGTTGCTCTTTAACGAAAATAAATTCAAGGAAATATTCAAGTCGTATCAGGCTAAGGGAAATGAAAATTATTATACAGCCAGAATTTGAATAAGAGCTAAAAAAATCCCTATTCTGAAAAATGTTCAGGAAATGTTTAGGTTGGTTGGCCTAATAAGGAAGTTTAGCTTATTAGGAACATTTAAAAACCTAAATAAGAAACTTGTAATGGGGATTTTCTTTAGATTATTTGTTAAAATACACGCAACCGTGCGCATATATTTACAGATACAAAAAAACTAATTTAATAATCCAGAATTTTGAAAACGCAGAATTTTGTATAACAGAATTTTGATAACAAAAAATTTGAAGACGTTATTTTAAAAACACAATTTTGTAAAAACAGAATTTAAAATCCATAAAAAATAATCAAATACTATCGAGACAAAATGACCCCCCCCTCGTCAAAACATTTCTGGATCCGCATATGTGCTGCCTGTAGTTTATTTAACATAACTACGGAAAACGTTTACACATATGCACACAAATGTTGGTTTGTTTGAATTAGTGCACTGCAAAAACACAAATGGTAGAAAGAAACGAAATTAAATTAAAAAATGCTACATTAAAATGCGAATTAGATTATTTTAAAACCATCTAAACCAATTAGTGCTGAGGATTTGCATTGCGCAAACATTCGTATCCGAATAAAGGTACAATTAAGATTGTACGACAATGAAACTTCGTTTGGATCGTGGGAAGAACTCTTCCTAGAAATATACGACTTTTTACCTGAATATTCCCTCAGGCTTTTTGGAATATGGCTCGTGGGATTGTAATGAAACTTCGTTTTAAGGGTCTTTAGAAGAACCATTTAAAAAAATGATTCCTCCATGAATATTCTCATCAGGTTTATTGAAATATGGTAAAATTATTATATTCCAAAAAAACCTGATGGGAACATTAAAGGAGGAAGACCCTTAAATCTAAGTATCAAACCAATGTTTCAAGTATTATGCCAAAATGTCTGATGGGATATTTAAGGAAAGTCATACATTTTTTCTATCATTTTTCATATTTATTATATTTGTTTTTTCAGAAAAAAATGGTATAATTTTTTTTCGAGAAATTGTTTTTTGGGAAATTGTGATTCGGGCAATTGTTTTTCGAGAAATTGTAGTTTTATACGATTTCGGGCAATTATTTTCCAGGCTATTATTTTTCTGGCAATTGTTATTCGGGCAATTGTTTTTCTGGCAATTGTCCTTCAATTTTAGTCTATATCGGTAAAAATTGAGCAGTTCAAATTGGAAATAGAGCATTTTTAATGATAAGAACTTAAAATGTGCTTTCAAGTCCAATTAGCGCAAAGACAGGCTATCTGCTCGAACTCATTGAAATGTTATTTTGAGCGAGCGAATAGCAAGTCCTCCTAGGACTGAGATTCGCCCCACTTTTTTAACCCTTAAAAATGTAACAAATAATAATATAAATATTTACTAAAGCAATATGTTTTTTAAAAGGTAATTAAAATTCTTTGATTTTGCTTCTTTTTTGCTAGTATTTAGTATTTAACAATCTTTCACTTTTAGTATAAAATTCAAAAATCGCGCGCGAATATCCAATCGCGTGAAATTGTTAGACACTAAATTTATAGACATGAAAATGTAAACACGAAATTGTAGACACCAAATTGTAAGACACGACATTTATGGACAACAAATGGAAAAACACAATTTTTTTTTTGTTACTGTAAATAAATTTTTGATATCATGAAAAATTATGGTTACTAAGAAAAATAATTTGTTAGCTTAAATAAATAAATTTAGGGTGACAGGCAAAATATACCATTTAAAAGTTGCCCATAATCTCATTTTTTTTTGATAAAAAAAGAAGAGTGCGTTGAAAATGTTATGGGCCAGTCGGCACAAAACTGTTTTTTGGTTACATATTTATTTGGAAAACATTTTTTTTGGAGCAATTTTGAATTTTTTAGGTCAAACTTTATTGATAGCCATTCTCTTCTCTAATCTCTAATGCTGAGTTCCCACCAACATGTCAACCGTTGGCATATCGCGATGACAACCTTCGTCAAATTTGCGGCAATAGAAAATTTGTCAGTTTTTGGCTGGTACGCTTGTTTCCACCGGAGTTGCCAAATTTAAGTGGCACAAAATTTTGTAGATTTGTCAATTTGCCTATAATTAACTATTAACTATAATTAATCCTAAACGTGTTCAGATGACCACCAATTTATTTTTACTGAATATCCATTGATAAATAATTGGAAATGCTTTGTTTTGTTTGGTCAGAAAGTTAGTTTACATTAGGATGGGAAAATAAAGTTTTCTGTAAATGCTCCACATATATTCCCAAATGGCTTCAGACGACTTTAATTTATTTTTACTGGATAGATATCGTTAAATCATAAATATTCAGATCAACTTTATTGTATGGTCACAAAGTTATTTTACTAGAAGGCAAAAATGTTTTTCTTGAATGCTTCAAAGGTATCCAAAATGGCTTCGGTTGATCAGCTTATTATTTTTACGGGTAGAAATCGATATTTTTTTAGAAATGCCCACCTCAATTGTCTGGTTACATTTTAGTCAAGAAGTTGTTAAGTTGTTTCGATCGCACACTGCTATAGTATTAAAACTATAAAAACTTTTTCCAATGCGAATATTGTAGATGCGCTTCTGTGGCTCTTCAAAGTTCTTAACATGTTATATGTGTTTTTAATGTCTCCTGATAAGTATGAGGTGGAATTGATAATTGCTCTGTAATACCATCTTGCAATCAATTTGTTTTGTCCTGCGTTTCAGCATTTTAATCAATTTTAAATCAAACAAAAATTCATAAAAATAATAGCAACAAATATTGAACATATTTGTCATAATTTAAAGCGTTCCAAATATACGGCGACGGATTGAAAAATCGTCAAAATAAGTGTTCCCAACATTTTTTGGCAGAATAACATTAAAGCGTAATGGTGGTCAATCAAACAAATGCCAAAGCCGACCGTTTCCACCAAAGTTGACTTACATATATAAAGTTATTTGACATTATATGACGAGCAGGCGGCACTTTCAACTTTGGCAGATGTTTCCACCAAAATTTGTCGATTTGTCCTCAAATTTGACATTAATGACGCCGATGAAACTCAGAATAATGCAATAATCCAATAATTCTTTAAGATCTAATGTTAGGGCTTTATTTTAAAATAAATGCTTATTTTGCATATTTTAGTACAGATACTATTTTTAGTGCATATTAAAAAAAAACGTAAAACAAACAGAAACAAGTGAAATATGTTCAAAAAATGTCAAAAGAGCAACGGACTCAAAAAATTGAAGACAATTATAAATTTATTTTCTAGAGAAGAATATATTCTCCAATTAACATACATCCGTCCACGTAGAAAGAAGATTTTATTATATAAAAACGTATCATGTTCAAATATCAGCTATTTTTTATATTTATGCATTATTTTTGTTATTTATAGAATAACACTTTAATTAAAAACTAAAACTAGTAATAAATGTACTTATAATTCCATGTTATAAGGTAGAAATATGAAGTTTATTTATCAAGTTCATATTTTTTAATAAATTTAAATTTTTTTTTTTTTTAGATTACATTTTTTTTGTATAAATTTGGTGTATTTATTGTATTTATAGCGCATATTTGAAGGGCTTAACAATGTTTATATGGCTTACTTTAGCTAAAAACTAGTGTTGTCAAAAAAACCGGTTAACTTAAATCCTAATCCTGTCCAAAAAAAACGGTCCAGTCTGAGGAAACGGTTTGGTCCAAATAAAGGTCCGTTCATAAAGGCCGAAAAAACTGTCCATTCAGAAAATTGGTCGGATTCCAAAAATCGGTCTGATTCGAAGTGGCGGTCTCAGTCTGGGCCGAAAAATCGGTCCGATCCGAAAAACGGTTTGGTCTTTTAACCGAACCGGTCTTTTCTAAGGCTCCTTGTATTATTTCGCGATAGCGCTGCATTTCAAGTTAAACGCAGGTTTAGACATCAAATTAATCAACCCTAAAAATCAAAGTTTTTCATATCAATTTTCAACTCCTTTTTTCTTAGTATATGTAATTAACTTTGACCATTTCTAACTTTTTTTGGGGATCATAGGGTTAAATGTAAAGATATTTTTATAAATGAATTTTTACCTCTTTTGCCCAATTAGCAATTACGGGTTTTGACAATATTTGGTCACCCCCTAATGAGATGTAGGGGTAAATTTAATAGAATGCATTGAGCTCCGTAAACCTGGCCCCTTCAAATCGAAAAAAGTAATATTTTTTGCGGCATTTGATTTTTTTGACCACAAATGACCACCAATAACTTTGATTGACCATCCTCGGTTCAAAAGTTATTCCAAAAATAAATTCGGGAGCCAAGATTACGTTTTCACTTTTTCATCCCCCATAAGATAACCTAATTTTTTTTTGGGCATTCGATTGATCATTTTTTGACCACAAACAACTTTGATTTTTTGACCTCAATTTCACGTTTGCACCCCCAAATAACAAAGAAATAATTAGAAAAATCACGGCATTCAATTGACAATTTTTTTTACCTCAAATGGTCATCAAAAATTTAATTGACCACCGTCGGTTCAAAACTTATTCCGAAGAAAGGTTTAAAGGGTTACTTCATGTTTCTACCCCCAAATTACAAAAAAAAATTAAAAGTGTGCGTTCGAGCGCACTGGAGATGTGTAAGCATATGTTTAAGACACATATAGACAAATGGTCGCACAAA
>JAAAKO020018031.1:0-15698 GCA_010015015.2 Bolitophila cinerea | reverse complement strand
ATTTTATTTATTATTCAGTCTGTACATCAATTTTAATTAATATGTCCGATAACAAAAATGATAATAATTGTTCTTTTGTTGTAAATTGTCGTTACGTTAAACTGTCCCACGTTAAAATGTCGGTAATTCGCGACAAGGGCCTCTTATTCCTGCTTCTGTTAACCGTCCAGCCTGAGACGACGGACCAGCCTGAGGCGACAGTCCAGTCTGAGATAATGGTGCCGACGGTCAACGTTCCAGCCTGAGGCGTTAGTACAGCCTGAGACGAATGTCCAGCCTAAGACGACAGTTCAGTCATGGTAAACCGTCCAGCATGAGACAACAGTCCAGACATTGTCAACCGTCCAGGCTGAGACAACGGTCCAGCAGATCTCAGTGTGTCTGCCTATTTCGAATGGATCGTCTCCTCTGGTTGTACTGTTATAAAAATTAATAAAGTATAAAAAATGTGTGCATAAATTTGTGTATTAAAATATTACCATAATCGTCTGCAACCCCGAAATCTTTGACATAATCATCATCTAGATGTGAAAATATATTGAAATATAAAAAGGTAATATAATTAAATTATACTTACCATTATATAATGGAATGGAGTTTAAATCATGTCTTTATCATGGTGATACATGCTTCTCTAAAAGAGAACTACATCTCCATTCTCATCCAATCGCGTCTGTGCTTTTTTGAGGCGTAAATTGTATTTTTTTGAGTACAGCGAGTCCTTGTGGAAAATAGCTACACCATTTAAAATTCGTCTTTACTCCTGAGATTTGCTGTACTGAATTTTAGCCAACAATGCAAATTAAATTTCGATTGAAGCTTTCTAAAGCGTTATTTGTACTTTGTTAACTACTATACACCAAATATCTCGATACGCCCATTGACGCCTCAAATATCCATAGAAAGTAGACCATTGATCAACGCCAGACTCTTAACGCTCAACCGCAATGATTCCATCAATCATTTTGTCTGCGGGAAGCAAAAGTAGAACCATTGCCAATTTACGTCCGTGTTATGGTTTTCCGGGAGATTAAGTTCCATTACCTTCCGATAAACCGCTTGAGTGAAATAAAACCAATTGCCTTTTATCTAAGCCTCTGGAATCATTTTACGAACATCAGCCCTAGAAGACGCTTTGTAGTCCATCATGATAGATTAAATGTTAGCATATTAAATTCCCAACAATAAAATCTGAAGCATATTTTCGTATGCCGCTTTGGTTTTCTATCCATTAATACAAATGCCAAAGAAAAAAGCAAAAGAAAACATATAACAAAACAATATTATTTAAAAAATAAAAACACAGCCTGAATATTTTAGAACAGTGTAAGGTTGATAACTCTTGTAATGATTTTGAAAGTAGAATCCAGTGCAACTTTCTGTTAGTACTTTGTTTTACATATTCCAGCACGGTTAAAATTAAGGCCGATGAATCAGATGCAATTAAATGCCCTTGAAAAAACATTCGTCGCTCGGATCCTAACTCTACACCATATTAATTTAGATACTTCAATTGTTTTAAATCAAGGTGTCACCACTTTTATTATTGCAATAATATTTTTTATATTTTTTTTGTTAAATATTTAAAATGAAAATACAATTTTTATATTACATATTTACAAAAAATTATAAATTAAATGACCATTTTTAATATTTAATATTTCTTATTGTTATTTTTATAATTACTTTTGTTGTGTAAGATTAAAAAAAAAAAAACAATTTAATAATATGCAAATTATTACCAAAAAAATAAAATATATATTGATTTTTTGGTAAAAAAAAAGATTTTCATGTTTTTTTATTACTTTTTCGCTGAGTGCTGTGTAGAAATTGAACGACTAAAAATAATGTACTTTTATTAAATAATACAATAACGTTTAAAAAAATCATTATACGTATAGAAAAGACCTGTAAATAATATAGAATACGTCATCGATCATGCTTTGCTGTACCATCTCTACCGTGTCTAATGATATTGCCTTCCATGAAATAATAATAGATTAATTCCTGCATTTATCGAATAATGTCAACTTAGAATTAGTTTTATCAAGCAATTTTATTTTCGCCTCATTAGCTATAACATTTTAGAATTATAAAAACAAAGACAAAATCAAAATGTTAAAGGATTACAAATATACGAATTAGTCTTTCGTTGCTAATTACATTTATGACAAACTTGAAGCCAAGCCACGAAAGTAATTACGCACCCGTATATGGACCTGTTTGTGTTAAATATACTCGGGGAATAATGTAATACCCTTTCATTATTATTTGATTGATTTTTAAGGACACATTTTATATCACTACACCAATCATTTAAACATTTAAATAATATAATGGCTATTAAATAATCTATAAAAATGCACATTTTTTGATTTAAAATAGTTACCGATTTTCTAGAAATGATTTAACCTTCAATAATATTATTATTTTGATTTAAAAGAAACATTATATGTCACGTTACTGATAATCTAAACATTTATAATGTTGATTGTCAATATTTAAATAACTTCCATTTTTTTAAACCTATTTGTTTTGGGACTATATTCTATCTCTTTATATACCAAAATAATTTGAACCTTAAATCTGGAAATGCTCATACACTGGTTATTTACACAAAGTATACGTATAATGTATAAATTATGTCTTAAATAATTCGGCCATATTGATTTTGTGCGGCGTGGAAAACATTTTATGTCGATTTTGTGTGGCGTAGAAACATTTTATATGGATTATCGATTTTGTGTCATCTTGACAATGGTTATATGGTTTATGTGTGATGTGAGCTGCACCTCTGAACCCGGCGCGCACCGCTGCGCCTCTCAATAAATAAAGCATTGCTTGAATAATAAATCAAAATATTTGAAAGTGTCTATATGTCACCACTTCTGGTGAAGCATATTTACTTATTCGTATTCGCAGTGTGCGGCTGGACAAGTATATACGCGCGATAAGGACTGCGAATACGATTGAGACATATTTGCATTCGCGGGATAGAGTGCTGCTGCGTATTCTAACGTGTACGTTCCGCTGAGGAGACACCAGAACGAGAGGCCACGTGGTTGGCTCTCGGTTGGTTTCTTACTGGATCAAGGGCCTTGGGGTCGCATGAGACGTCCGGGTCTTGGTCCGGCGTGAGACCAGCTCTTGTTTTTAGTGTTCAGTGTTTTTATGTAAAGTACGAGTTTTGTGTGTTTTTGTCTTGGGAACAATCCCTGGAGAGGCATCTTGCTGATCCGCTGCTGCCATAGCCAGGCAAGGGAAATACGGGAGGAGTGCTAGCCCTAAGTTATTAAACAATATTTCAATACTCTAATCAAATTCTCAAATTTATCGAAATCATTAGGGATTTTGATGAAGTGATATTTATTAGATTAGAGTATGGACTGGAATATTGTTTAATAACTGATCGAACCAAATTCGGTATTTGCAGTTACTAAACAAAAAAAATTTTGTTGCCGCAAGTCCCAAGAATGTATCATTTGTTTTTTCATATAATTCAATGGAATAAAAAAGAACAATAAATACACATTAAAAAAAATTTGATCTGTACAAACCTCTTATTACATCCACTAATGATAAGGACAACATGGATTTCTTATTATATTTTCCTTTCACATTGTAATCGTCGAAAAGCGAATCTTTAAAACAATGCGTTATTACACAATTTATTTTATTGTCTGCATTTGTAGTTTTGCGCTTCCATTGAGCATACTTAACAAAAAATTAAATTTTTTATATTATATGTATATAAAATATATTAGTATAGACAACGGTCATTTTAAAGCGGTTTTGATACAGGTATATTTCTTAAAACTAATAAAAATATCCAACAATCCAACCAGTTTTTTTTAAAGCGGTTTTGATACAGCAGTGTTTTGAGTATAAGTAAAGAATAAAAAAGTACTTTACTTTGTATTTTAAGTACTTGTATTTGAGTTACGTGCAAAGTCTGCTTTTAGTAATAGTGTTACCTTTGAATACCTTTAAATACTACTTGAGAGGTGAAGCTCGATGGAAAAGTCCAAATATTTAACTAAACTTTGAATTTTTATTTTTTTATTTTGTATTTATTTATTATTATTTTTTATTTATTTATAAAACGCCTTCAAAGATATATGGTGCATTATATTTGGCGGCACGTAACTATGGCAACGACATTTATAATATGCTCACTATGGTAACTATGGCAACGCTATTCGAAATATATTTTGTATGGCGTTGCCATAGTTACGTGCCTCCACGCTCCACAATTTGTCAATCAGCTGGTGACGACGATTACAAGGCTTTTCGTTTCATATTTGAATAAATATTAGAAGCTTGAAGCTGAGCAGCGTTAGCTGCGTGGAAATGTTCCTCAGAAGTTTTTTTTATTATATCGTTTGCAGTTGTTACTGGCGTCTTAAATTAAATATGCGCATTATAACTGCAAACGATATACAATAAAAAACTTGTGTGTATATTTGTATTACTGTGGTGTGTTATCTGAAAATAATATACATGAACTATTTAGCTACGTTTAGCTGGGAAGCGACTTAGTTTCAGGTATGCGGGATAATTGTATTATATTATATATATTTGAATAACTTACGTGCTGCAGTATTGGTGGGGCTTATGAAAGTGGCGAATCTACTATTGTACTGGCTTATTCAAATCCCGTTTTTTCAATGTTTTTTACTTCCTGCAATTCCTTGCAAATATCGTCGTGAATTTCCCAGCAATCTGTTATTCTGCAACAATATGAAACGTAATGTCAAATTCCTCTTGTGTTCGGGATGGAATAAATTCCAGCACTCCGTTTAAAATGTTTTTTTCCAGAAAATTTTGTAGGAATATCGGTTAGACTGATTTTGTTAAGTGAGTTGGCATTCAATATCCGGTAAACTCTTTTGTCTAGCTCAAACTTAAAGACCATGATAAGGTGTAGTCCTGAATTGTTTTCAGTATTTATCTCATGTTTGCATGCATTAAATATCTCTTGTTTCGGAGTAAATAATTCTGCATAAAAGTCTATCAACTAGCGATTGATATCTACATTATTGTTGGTAAGAGATATATTTACAATCTCAATAGTGGTAGTGGTTCTTTTTTTTGGATTTATATATATTACAATTAGAACAAATTGGGATTAGGCAGGCACTCAGGATATTGTTCCGCAGCTTGTCGATAACCCATGTTATATTTGCAGCGCAATCTAAAGTATTAAAATGTCTGGTATTACTCTTTAAAATATTAGAAATGCAATAACCGCAAGCAGTTCATACGATCGGTCTTACTTTTTTGCGTCACCTGACTCGTTTGCATCATATTTGAAAAAAGATGCAAAAACTATTGAAATATAATGCAAACGAGTCAATTGTGGCAATAGTAAAGGGTTTTTTAGAACTTGATGGCGCTTTGGCTCTTATTTATATATCGCACTTGGAAGATGGAACATTTTAGTATTTTGTTATTTGATTAAAGTGTTTAAAATGTAAAAATCATATTTGAACATATGTGTTTAAATTAAATATTTATGGAAAGATTGCGTGCATTTTTTGGTAATGAAAAGAAAATGTTTATAATAATTTGATTTGCTCTGCTTCACTTTTTTGGAACTCTTCGCCTCTTAAAATTATATATGATTTATAGTTTTGTTGAACCACTTCTTTAATTGCAGGTATAGGGTTAGTTTTATTCAAATAAGTTGTTCAATAAATCTGTAAAAACGTTATTAATTAGGGTACATTTTCAACTTTGACCAGTTGCTTTTTATAAAGGCGGTACATTTTGTAATGTGTGTACTTACATTATAATAGTAAAATAGGTTCTTCTGGAGGTCTGCGTACTGGACTAGTCTCTGTAAGACTAATTTAAAAGTGCTATATTCGAGAAATTATTATTCTTTTTTTAAATCCCATAAATATAAAAACGAATTCATTTCTTATTTATACATTTTTTATTATATATATATATACATATTTTATATTTATACATTATTATGTATACATATTCTAAATATGTAAATCAAATCCATTGCATGTATTCAGAAGACTTGGCTGATGTTCTATCAAGTAATCTGTAAAACATTAAATAAATGTTTATATAATATAATTAAATTGTAATTCTAACAGTCAATTATTATCATTGCGTCTGGTAATGAACAATCGTAACATGGTTTCTACTGAATTAGTGGGCATTTGACCACTTAGCTCAATCATTTGAAGCAGCACATTATTTTCATCTTTGCAATTCTCAAGCTCACCATCTGAAACATTACCCTTATCAAATTTAGCCATATCGTTTCGAATTCAGAATGTAAGGTGCCGCAAACATTCAATAAGTGTTATCTTTCCAGATACTAATTCATCTGGTTTTTTTATTGTATCAGATTTTTCTGTATATTTGGAGTGTTTTTTTATATACATTTGAATCTCCCTGCTCAATGAGTTTAAGATCATAAGTTTTTTTGACGCCGTCAACCAATAATTTTGAAACCACTATTAAAAACTACTTCCATTTTTAATGGCTTTATTTAATTGGGCGTTATGTTATGGGACTTCACCAAATTATTGGTTCTAGAATCTAAACTAAATACACAAATTGATTTCGGCCCTAACTAAAAAATATAAAAATATAAATAAAATAATTTAATTTAAAACATTTCTTAAACAATTACCAAAACAGCCTTTTAAAGTAACTGACAAATTCATGAAACGTTTGACCATACATATTCGCATCGCTTTTTAGAATATTAAATGCTTCATGAATCCCATTTTGAGGCAATAGCGGCGAGACCAAGAATTTATGGTACAAGCGGTCCTTATTCACACAAATTGTACCAAAAAAAACGGAATTTTTCGTGCCTTGCGGCGAACTGCTTGCGAAAAATGGAACAAGCAATTTTTTGGTTCACATTTTGGG
This sequence comes from Bolitophila cinerea, assembly GCA_010015015.2. Classification (NCBI taxonomy): domain Eukaryota; kingdom Metazoa; phylum Arthropoda; class Insecta; order Diptera; family Mycetophilidae; genus Bolitophila; species Bolitophila cinerea. The sequence goes on along the minus strand of JAAAKO020018031.1, from coordinate 8,795 downwards.
TAAACGGTCCTAATAGCACTCCTTAAGCTTGTTTCGTAGTCTGTCATAAATGATACAGGACATAAGGCACATATGTTATATATGCGTTACATATGCGTCATTAAAGCAAGACAAACGTAAAACTCTATAATTAATAATAATATATTTAAAACAAGAAAAGTCCCACCCGCAAAAACGCCTATTTTCTAAATCTGGAATTTTGTTCACAATATAATCCGTGGTGAATATTGTAAACCCATATGAAATTTCTTCAACAGTTCCTCCATAAAACAATTGAGAATCCGTTATTGATCCATATTTTCGCATTGTGGCTTCGTTTGCAAAAGAGGTTTTTACTTCAATTAAAGTTTTTGGAACTCGCGATATTGTGGCAGACCGAATTCTACTTAGATTGTGTTTGATAGAGTTGTGAGCAACGTTTTCTTCGTTCGGGTGATATATACTGAGCCTTACTTTTCCGTTTTTTTAATATTATTTATTGCCTTTTTATTCTGTGGTCCAAAGGCTAAACCGAGGGCGTACCGCTTAAAATCAATTATATTTTATGAATTGGACATTTCTGTTCATTTAATTCGCATATTCCTAAATAATTGATATAATCACATATTTAATCACCATTTATGTAATATTTTATACAATAAATGTTATCGTTATGTTGCAACTGGAGAAACTCAAAAGTCCTTATCTACATAATTTAAGTTCTCTAAATATTCAAGTATAACTAAATATATATAACTTAAATTTTAAAATAGTTTTGGAATTCTTGCTCAAAAGTTTAGTATATTCAGAACCACTATTATTGGCGATATCACTTTAGTAGAAAGTATTACGCAAACTTGTGTATGCCTTCACAACTGGCTAAGGGGAAAAACACTAACTATATAAGTTATGACCTTGTTGATCAATAAGTTAACGGACAAATAATTCCAGGATCGTGTCGTCAACAAAACAATGGTATGCAATCTTTGCAGCCTTTAAACCAAAACTGGCAATACAAATTTTAGTAAAATGTAAAGGTTTTAAATAATAAATGACGTTTTTTTTATTAAAATATTTATTTAAAGAAAAAAGATATAAAAATGGTCAAATTTGTAAGTCCATTTTAAGACTTCCGTTATTTCAATCATGATGTCTTTTTGACAATTAGTGATTTTAGATGCGATTTTACCATAATATTATACCTGTCTATCTCTGCATTTAAATAGTCGTTTGTTGGTACTGGTGGTGCTACTGATTTGACCTCTTGGTCTCTGTCCAGACACTCCACAAATCTTTTCTTAATCTTAATATCCATCTTTTCTTGCCGGATACAATATTTACTATAAATATTATATATTTACCAATATTAACAATTCCTTCAATGATCTTGGTCGGCTGGTATCATCTAAAAAGGATCAACTCTCTGCAAATTTATAAGGCTTTCCACACCCTGCAGACTCACTCGGTACATGCTTTTTGAAACGCACGAACGACGATTTTAACATTTCTCATTTTTTTGTACCAATCTAACTTTGTTTGATTTGAAATCTGAAACAATAAATATTATATTAAATAAATAAAAAATATAAGAACACAAATAAAATATAATTCTGGAATTTACTGTCTTCTTTCGTCACTTCTTCCCACAATCTTGGCCGGATTATTTTATTTTTAAATTCTAAATCCTAAATAAACATAAGAAAAAAAAATGGTTGGATAGGCGGATCTTCTTTAAATGTTAGATTTAATGTTGAACACCTCGTCATACTAACTTCATTTCTGTCCGATGGATCCGCAACTGGAATCAATTAGGACGTCGTCCAAAACAATCACTTTTATTCATATAAATGTTATATTTTAAATAAACCAATGTATAAATATAATATCATTTTACTGATTTTAGTGCTTACCCTCCATATTATTGTTTTGTTTTATTATTTATTATTATTTACATACAATAACAACACTCAAACGGAACAAATAAAAATCACCATTAAATGCTTATATATATACACAATATAGGTTTTGGTTGCGGTAATTTGCGAAAAACTAGAATAATACAGTGGTCTATTCACTCTGATATATGAGTTTCCGTTAGATTATATTACAACAAAGACAACTTTACATAAAAAACAGAGATGAAAAGAATATATTTACATTAAAAAATACAGGGAGTCCAAATTAATTTGGTTTTTAAAAAAATAATAAAGATAGATCATACTTGTGTCAAATTGTGTCTTACAAAGCATTAAATACCAGTCAAGAACATTATAGAACTTGTATTTGACTGTGCCAATATGCGTTATAGTAGGAGAGCATAATTGGTCTTATAGGCGGTTGAGGGATGATACTTAGTTTTAATTAAATGAATTTGCCATACCGCCGCAATGGTAGCTAGTAAAGCGTGCTAGATTTTACCTGCCTAAATTGAAGACATTGTTTGAAGTACTGGATCGATCTTACATTTTATTTTTATTTATCATTTCTCATTTCTCAGAAGGAATCTTCGCTGTATCCAAATAATAGCACACAATGTGTGCATTAATTTTTTTTCGGTAATGAATGTACAACAAAACCGGCTATAATTTTTAAAATATAAATACTACAGTTAGTGCTCCATCAGAAGCTAAAACATGTTTGTTTTCGGCACGTTTTTTTTTGTTCTCCTTTTAAATGATTTTATATTTCTTTCAAAATATCTCCTCTTTTCTGATATTTAGAAGAATCCAATCTGGTACTAGAAATATTCAGAATTGTATTATCTTCGAAAGACACATAATTTTCACTGTCTTTGTTTATACGCTGCTTTAAATTGAATAGCTGGTGGGTTGTTGTTGTAACCTCTACGATACCGAATCACTCCAAACAACATTTAAATGTCTTCTTCGGTGTTTTCTTATCCTGAACCTGACATTGGTACATTGCCATAACGCTTTTCAAACAAACAAGTGTCCCATTAAACCCAGTTTTGCAATAAGTGGAACCTTATTTTCATATTTTAACCTCGAAATGTAGTCACACAAAACACCTGAGGACAGTTCCTATACATCTGTGTTTTCTGAGCATATAGCTTTTTCATTGGGGTGCCATTATATTTTTGCTGTTTAGAATATCGAACACATCGTTCATGTTTCGAATAAACTCCACCACAGTCGCTTAGGAACCTTCAATTTCTATTAAATTTAAGATTTTGTTGCAGAATTTTGCAATTACATCATATTTTTTTTGAAAAAACCAGGTCCTAAATCAACGTATCCAAAAATACTTGAGCCGTTGTAGTCTATGTGTTTTCTTATGCCCATTTCCTGAAACATAATACTCACTACGACTTTTTCAAACGAAAGTGTTTTTTTTTGTTGCAATATTTCAAATGCTTCATACAAGAACCCAGTGTATACTTTTACATAAAAACATATTATCAAAACTTTCCACTCTAATTTGTGCCGAAAAAAAATATTTTTTGCACTTTTTGGTACCTATCTGCAATCAAAATATGAGAAATTATAAGGATTTGATTTATTTTTAAATTTAAACAATTATTGAGATTGGATTTTATCATTTTATTTAATCTATAAGTTGCAATTTGTTTTATCTTCTCCTAATAATATTTATATTAACCAAATTAATTTTATCAATAAAAAATATTTACTAAAAATCTATATCAACTGCTCCATAGGTTGTGATATTTATTCTCTCTATCTCTAACGCATCGACACGCAAGCTGCATTCGGAAACTCCTTTTTTTTGGGTCCGTATAACAAGTGCGAGACACAGGAATGCTAGATAGGTTATCGACGTAACAAACACCACACATATACAACTTTTACACGTACACTCATAGCGCACCAAATGAATCCGTATAACCAAGCATACATAGCGTTTTTGGAAAATCGGTGTGAACCGAAGTAAGCGACACTATGCGGTCATTTGTTTAAGCTTGATTTAACAGCAGCAACTAAGAGAAATAATACTCTAGACAAAAAGTTAGGTTATGTTTTTGTAATAAATATCTTTTTGAAATTGGGCAGTCAACTTTAACGTATCGAGTTTTAAGACCAGTTTTGAGATATTGAAACAACACGTATTTAAATATTTTGAAGACGATACAATTGCTGATATTTGTTAAAATGTATTAAGTAGACACTATTTTAAGCTTTTAACATGTTCTTTTCTATTTTACAAGTTGTTTCAATAATTAAATAATATTTGAATTTTAAAAAAAGAAAATGTGCGCGTAAATAAGCCATCAGTTGACGAAGAAATTAACTAAAATACTGCCTCGAATTAAAGAAATGTTCATTACATGTACGTACAAAGAAAAACTGGCCCATTTTGTGTCTAAATATTAAAGTCTATTAGTCTGGTTATACGCTTGCGTTTTACTTCTAACGCGCCTTAACGTCAGTGAAATGTAAAGAGACTTCTGTAAAATATTTTTAAATTATTTTACCATAAAAAGTTTGTAAAATAGTAAAGAACATTATAAAAACTTTAAATAATGTCTACCTAATACATTTTAACGAATATCAGCGAATTTATTATCTTCAAACTATAAAAATACGTGTTATTACAATATCTCAAAACTGGTCTAAAAACTCGGCACGTCTAAGTTGACTGCCTATTTTCAAAAAGATGTGTATTACAAAAACATAACCTAAGTTCTTCTCTAGAGTATTATTGCTTTTAGTAAATCACAAATGTAACCTCGATATTATTTGTACAATACGCCACCTAGCGTCCGTGCATTTTAATAAATTAGAAATATTTTTGATAATTTAGACGTGATGGCGCTGCATTTGTATTTATACAAAAAGTACATCAAATGTCAAATTTGACGTTTTGCAATGTATGGCACCTACACATTCTCACCTTCTCAGAACAGTTATAATTTGGGCGAAGTTTTGCGCAAATGTCTTAACAAGAGCAACTTGTTATTTTGTTTATAAAAAGTGAGTTCTTTATCATCATTAATATATCCGAAAAAACAAATAGTATAGATGCTAACACCTGCTTAATCCAGCTGTATCGAACAAAATAAATTTTTTGGATAGTCTAAACTTCGTCGTGGTAAGATAATCCAGGAACATATTTATTGATACATATTACCTTAGAAACTAGTTAACAAGAATCTTACACAATATTTATCAGTTATTGGTTGATTATTATAATTTACCGTTAAACTAAAAATAATAAATATATACAGTCATAAATAACATAAAATAACAAAGTTGTAATTGCAATAATATGTCTTATATGTGTATAATACTAAAATCAATCAATTAAATTATGCAGAAATGAGGACATATAAATATAATCTTTACCTTTTCTGTGTTTTTTTGTAGCAATAAAATATATATGGTATATTTCTTCTTTTTCTTTAATACACCCAAACCAAAAACATATAAAATGGTTGATTTTTAACAAATATCCCTTATTATGAAGTTTTTTTTGCTAAATAAATACATTTTGTGATTAGGGATACATCCATATTTTTATTTTCTGAGGGAACATTATAGTCGAGATTAGACATTTTTAAGTATGTTTTTATGTTTTTTAAAAGTGAATATTTAAAATCTCTTTTTTATATATTACCTCTAACTGTATTACAAAACAAAATAATATAACTTACAACTCAAGATTTGATTACCTTATGTATATATATATATATATATGTGTAGTTATCATTTAATGCATTTGTTATCCAGTGGAAGTTATATAGTTTATGTAATTTGGATAGTATAGAAATAAAATAGTCAAATACTTGTGTGCATTTTTGCTACATAAATTTGGTGAGAACAATTAATTGCCAAGGTGCGCATTCTTCTCTAGTACATCATTCATTAATAATATTTTAAGATCATCTTTCAATGTCTAGTACATAGAGATATTTGAAAAATATGCTTATTTGCCCTGCAAAGTTCAACAGTGCAAATTAGGACTCCCAACCATCGGAGATGTCCTGTAAGTGCTCCAGTCTCCCGTGTTATAAAAGAACTTTTTTTTAATTGTTGTGAAATTCAACTTTTGCATTTTGTTTTTTTTTATATGAATACATGTATTTTTAAATTTTATACATATATGTATATATTATAATAAAGCAACCAAGCATCCTAAGAAAACATGGTTAACTGTGCCAGAAAGAGTTCATTGAGTAGATTAGTAATATGAATTATCTTGGTTATTCTTGGTTCTATTGGTGTTCCGAATCGTACCCAAGCCCTTTGTCCTATAAATGGTTTAAACGAACCCAAGAGAAAGCAAGTCTGCTAAATACTACATAAAAAAACTTTATCTTTTGCATCTAAAAATATAAAATCAAATATTTTCTATATTGTTTTCTCATGTTTTTTTTATTATTTTTTTATTTATTTATTTGTTTACCAATTAAACATGTTGTCTGTGACAATAATAATTTGTATAATGTGGAAGAATAAAATACATTTTTTTTAAATGTCATGAATAGAACAACTAAATTTTACAAATTTCTAATATTTGGTGTTTTACAAAAGTATTGTCTTTAAAATCTATACATTAACTTTACATTACATACAGTAAAATAAAAACTCAATTTATTATCTTTGTCTCTCATATCCCTATTCCGCGAAAATAACCGCAAAAACTTACAACACTGTAAGGGAGGAAATACAAATAAATTGCTAAAATTAATACAATACAACTCAACACCTAAAATAATCCCTACCATCCTTCTTTTCCATTATCAAATTTCCCAAATTTCATAATTATAAATTAAAATAACACCTCAGTATAATATTTATAATTTTTAAGATATGAATAAATTAATTGAATTGATATTGATAATTGTACGATATCGCACACCAGACACGCGACCATTTTACGGGTTCACACGATTGGTCATGTAATGGTTAATGTTCCGCTTATGCTAAACTGCTCCATTGTTGAAGTTTATTTTGTTCGTTCGAGCAGTCGCAACACATCCTCGATTGTTAGGAGTCGAAATTTGCCTTGAAAACAACTCTAACAGATTATACAAGGCAAATATTTATATTTTTTGTTTTGAGATGTCTCTATGTACAAAGAAAGATCTTTCTTGCTATATTTCGTCAACGAACTGAAAACATCAACACCATCTATACGTGTTAAAAATTTTAGGTGCCTTGTATAAAGATTTAAAGTGCATATTCGTAAAAAAATTGATAAATATTTTTCGTTGCGGCTGCCGAGAATCAAACCCACGGCCTCCGGGTCCGGATCATACATACAATTTATACAAATACATTAATACATAAAAATCATAAATAATAAAAACTAATTAATGAAAGATTTATCGTTGCTGTTGAGATTGGATATAATTGAAAATTACCTTTTAAAATGATTTTAATGTGTGTTTTTTAAACTATTCCACTTACTAACAACATTAACAAAAAACGATGTGAGCATATGTTTTTAATTATGATGTTGTACTATGAAAATTATTGTTTGAATTAGTATGTCGTATAGGTAATTTGGTCTTTTATTTTAGACTAGTTTGAAGAAAAATATTATTTGCATTAATTTTAAATAATCGGCAAGTTCTAAAATTTAGTTTTAAAATCTCTAAATATGATCAATGCGAGGTTTTATAAAAACAAATCTAATACAGGAATTGAATGCTAATTGTACTATTCTTTCGGACCGACAACATTTCTTTAATTCTATAATGTCCCTATAGTAAAAGTGGGGCATTATTAGTGACTTAAACAAAGAAACTCTATGTCTCTAGACATACAGCTTTGAAAATGCCATAAGCTTCGAAGTGTAGCATAAACTTTTATAATATATGTTATTGTGTTATGTTAATGATCATTGATCAATCCAGTTGAAGGAAGAATTTATAATACTAAGAAAATTAATGCTAAGTACAAAAATATCCAATTCATTTTTAAAATAGAATACAAGCAAACATATATAAAAATATGTTTATAAACACTTATATGTCTTGCAGGTTTTGCAATTAATTACCAATGTACAAAACTCATATTGGTTCGTATCCGCTGCTCGCGTTTTCTTGTTTTTCCGTGGCATGGAGATATTAAAAAAAATTCAAATGATGATTCCATGTGGTTATACGTTTTGGCTGAATGAGATTGTCCAGTTTTTCTTCAGTGGCTGATTGTACTGTTAGTATGTGCAAAAGCATACAATTATTCCGTTCTTGTTTGTATTGTGTTTGTTTTCTTTTTGTCGCTTGCATATATACAATAATTCGATTAAATCTCATAAATCTAGTGCATGTAAACGTTATGTTGTCTGTTCGTACAAATTGCACACTAAAGATGTTTCTGATAAATATTATAAAATATAATATGTGAATCGGGCCAATAAGTAAATTAAGTACCTCGTATTAATGATTAGCAGATTTATGAGCACACGTTTACACTATAGTTTACATTAAAAAAGAAAAAAAACGGAACAACACAAAAATAGAATTATTTTTATAAATAACTTTTTTATTTTTGCTTTTATATTTTAATTTTAATACATTTAATGAAAGCAAAAATGATCCATACATTTTTTTACATTATTGATTAGAGGTTACATTTCTTTGGTCTATATTATATAATATAAATATGTATATATAACACCAGAAATATATAGTTTTACTGTACATTACTGAATCACTAAACTTTACATTTTTAGAGACTTTCTTTATAAATGGTCAAACTTTCTTCAGAAATGTATGATTCAAGCTTATGTATGCATCTCTTTTGAACATTTCAAAAACGAGTGATGTGTAAATAAATGTATATATTTTATATATATATATATATATATATGGAAATGGGCCCACTGCATAC
>JAAAKO020018020.1:0-15705 GCA_010015015.2 Bolitophila cinerea | reverse complement strand
AATTTGATTAGTTATACAATTCTATATTTATATAATTTTATATATTTATATATAATATGTTCAGTTAAAGGGTTTCGAGGATTTCTCTTTTGTTGTTTTTGTTTTATTTATGTATATATGTATGCGTATCCATACAACATAATATATGTGTGTGGGAGCGTGTATGAATGATGTCTGTATGTGTTTTTGTCTCTTTTAATTAATAATATTTATATAATTTTAGTGGGAAAATGTTATTATTTATACTATGAAAATTGTGGGACCATATACGAATACAAATGTTATTAATAATATAATTTTGTTTTTGTTTTGTAAATGCTGCGGGGAGAAACAACTGCTGTGTCTGAGCCGAAGAGGTTGAAGAAATTTTGAAAGAGATGAATATGGAATTTGGACTAAACAATGTACGGAGTTTTGAGGTTATGTAGAATTTTTGAGGTTATATATTCATCATTATTATACTTTAACAGGTACTGAACATTAGAACATAGAAGGTAAATACTGGCTCAAAATTACAATATTTATAATAAATATATATTAATAATAATAATACAAATAATGATAATAATAGTAATAATATCAAATTGCGGAATGTGTGTCAAATGTAAGCGGATTTTAAATATATATAGTTTGCATAATTTTAATTTATTTACATATAAAAAGTACGCCTTTCTTGGGGTGGTCATTTTTTGACTGGCGTGTATATGACTATTTCTTAGGTTTCTGTGAGTTGATGTATAAGTGTGTGTGTGTGTGTGTGTATATGTGAGTGTGTCTTACGGGTTCGTCATTGTGTGCTATCTAAAGAGTATCTGTGTATCGCTCGATATCGTATTGAGTTTTTGTTTCTTATTTCATATATATATTTTATTAGTTATATAATACGTTTCAGACTTTTGTAGCATCTTATTGATATCGCTTAAGATTAATCTCAATTATATGTTAATGTGTGTGTGTGTGATTTTTTTAAAGTTACTTTTTTACAGTTTTTATGGTCACACTTTTACGTGTACACGACAATCTCTATATTATATTATATTTAGATTATTTTATTGATAGATTTGAAATGCGCTTCTTTCGAATAGAATTTCGTAAGATGAAAATGGGTGTAAAAATGTGTATGCCTCCTTGTTTGAGTTTTTGTGCGCATTTTACCAGACCAAACGCGTCTTGGCAGAATTGTTTGAGATCGTCACGATTAAAGTTCTATATATATTTTACGAGACTTCAATCGGAACGTTTGAGGCACAACTGTTAGTTTCTCTATATTTTTTTCTTTATTTACAGGCGCATTTTTAATACGTTGAAAACGTATAAAAGATTCATCTCAAAAAGCAACGTTTGTAATCATTATATTAAATTTAATCCATTGTTTTAGACAGTGTCACACTTATTTTATGAAGGTTTCGGACTACTGTCAAAATTTATTTATATGTTAAATTTTAATAAAATCAAAACGACGAGTTATCAGATTTTGAAACACTCACTTACTAAAAATTATGAAATATCTCCAAAGAAATGTAGTTTTGTGTTCAACCTGTCAAATAATATAACCTCACTTAATACAACACCAATAGAGAAACAAAGATAAGCTACATCTATTGAGTGCTTTTAAAACTAAAAACTGTACACCTAGAGCTTTCACTCGTCTAGCATTTTTTTTTTGCATTTCGCAATTGGATCAATCTATAAAAAAGTATATTTAAAAATCACTCGAGATTTGTTATTGTTTTGGATTGTTTGGTGATGATGATGCAGTTTGTTATTGTTTAAATACGTTGGTGTAGACTTTTTTTCTTCTTTCGAGTACAAATGGACAGGTTTCTTAAACTATATACATATAAAATTACACGTTAATTTTGTAATTGTTGTTAATTATTTATAATTTAATATTATTTTTGAAACACACAGGGCAGTGATTATGTTTTGTTTGTTGTTGGTTTGTTTGTTTTTTTTTGTCTGGCTTTTTGTTTTTGTTTGGTTTGTTTGTCTTAAATTATTTATGTACGTTTTTGTTGTTGTTGTTGTTGTATAAGTATATAATATCTAATATATATATATATATATATATATATATATAGTTTTGCGTGGATGCTATATAGTGTCGTCATATATATGATTGTGCTTCCATTTGCAACCAAAGCGAAAGAGAGAAACCGAACTCAATTTTGTAGTGTGTTTATGTGTGATATTTTTATATATGTATAGATTTGGATAACAAAGAAGCATTTTTGTCAGTTTATTTATAGTTATTATATATATATGTATACTTGCTTGGATGTATAGAGTTTATGTATGTGTCTGTGTCTGCATATAGTTAAAAGTATTTGCTTTTTTTCTTCATATTTCATATTTTAGTTTTTGTTTTTTTATTATTTATACAATTGGGGTGAAGGTCAATGCATTTTTTATTTTTTTTTTTTGGGTTGTATGGAAAAATATTAGTTTTTTTCTGTTTGCTTAGCTACTTTTTGCGTCGTTGACGGCATGCAATTTGGCCTCAAGACATTTTGTCATGCATGAAAACTATAAAACTATACAAAAACAAAGTAATTCATTAATTCAATAAATGTTTTTCATTTGACATGTCTAAATTATATGTCTTAAAGATCTGTATATAGATGGCGCTGACGATACATTTTATACGCCATTTTGTAGTGTACAACGTTTTTTACGATGCTTTTTTAAAGAATCATTGAAGAAAAATCCAAAAAAAAAAACAAAAGAATACACTTATTTATAGAGAAATATTTATCAAAAACATGTAAATAGTATATTTATATATATGTTAATGTATATATATATATATACGAATAGGTGCACACATAAATAATAATAATTTATGATGCTCTATAAATATTCTTTTGGGTTTGCGGGGATGTGTTAAAAAAATCAATTACATTCGATTTACAAATGTAGAATTAATAATAAATAGTTTAAGTATTATTGTTAACATTTAGGTTTTTATTGTTATGATTACAGACATGGCGGTTTTCGTGCGAGAGGGTATATGGGGCGCAGTGGGGTGCGGATTGTATGAGCTAAAATTCATGTTATGTTAGATAAAAGATACGGTACCAATTCAAAGACTATAATCAAGGTAAGTTTGATTGACCGCGGAAGCAAAAGCCCCGTTTAACGTCCACGACAGTGTCAATTCAAATTTTTTTTTAATATTTGATCTTCCTCAGATAAACAAAATATTGGTGATTTTAAGACCACAAGACCAATTCTGTTCATAGAAGGCTTCGTTTTAAATACCAATAAATAAACGACGAAAACGCTACCATTTAAGGAAAAAAATTCTAAATAGGATATCAATTAAACTTAGTTTTATTTTGAAAACAAAATGCTCATTCCTACTCGACCGAGTAGTATCGTCATAGTATCATATTTTTGTACACCGTATTCTTGATTCTAAATATATTAAGAAATTTGCGAAATATTACAAATAATACATCCCCTAATATCCCTTCCTAAGGGTGTGATTTTCTAGAGGAACAAATATGATATATATGCTTTAGAAAGTTTTATTGAGAGTGGGAGTGAATTGGTATTTCTCAGATCCGAAATCTCAAACTGCACTTTCGCCGTGTTTCTCATTACACTTTATATTGAGAAACCTTACAAGTGTGTTTATTTATGATATCAGTAAAAAAACATAGAAATATTTTTTTTTCATAGTTGGCTTTGTAAGGAGTTTTCCAAACGTTGGAACAGGCTCTGTCTCCGAAAGTGGGTTTAACTTGATTTTTAAGCAAATTCAAGTCTTCCACTCTCAGATTTTCCTACTATGTTTTTTATCTTATTTTTTCTTTTTTCATTACAATTTCAAAATACATTTTCTCTCATTTTTATTTTCGCTCTGAGCGTACCATCTTTTATCTGCACTGATAGAAAATAAAATATCAAACGTGTCTATAACATCTAGTTTATAAGCTGTGCCAGTCCAGCAATCTGAGACTAAGGTTCTTCTCGACTAAGGGACAAAATCGGTCTCAAAAGGCTGTACATGTTTGTAGATGGCCTTAGCGAACCGAAGCGCTTTGAGAAGCCGCGAACAAGAGAATAAAATGCGACTGTAATTGTTTCTAGATAATTGGTCTATAAATACAGGGTCATTTTTGGTCGAGCAGACCTATACATATATGGTCATTTTGAGTGCGGCATTACATTCAAGATACTGGGTCAATTCGAGTTTTATAGACCTATACATACAGGATAAATTTGGGTCGTGGAGACCGTAAAGCATTGTGTCGAATGTAGTCGCCAAGACTACACATGTACAGTCACACATTTTGGGTCGCTGAATAGGTCTTGGAACGACCAAAAAAATCACAAGACCGCATACTTGTTGACAACGGTCGGCGCACATTATATTGTTTGTCAGTTTTACTTAACTTTAATGCTTCTGATATAGTAATAAGCTAATATAGCGATGTATTAGCTATGACAACTATAAACTTAGCTAAACCAGCTTTAACTTTGTTGCAGTACGGTGTTTTTGAATTGGCGCTAAATTATTGTGAGGCAGCCATTTGTTAAACGCATATTCATATTTTTTAATCATTTAAAAAGGTCAAATATTTTTTTTACTTTTCACCGCACTGGAGACTTTTTGGCACTCTTTTTTTGTCTGTTTCTACCAAGTCTAGTTTGATCCCAAAAAACGCAGTATCTTGGTTTCACAATTAAAGGAAAATGTTTTCTCTTTTTGAGGTGTAGAAGGACAAACATTTTTTTGGTTTCATTCTTTCATTTTTGAAAAATTATAAATAATATCTAAAAGATATGAAAAAATATAGCAATTTTAACTCATAATTCATAATCTACACCTCCAACACGACGACCAACCCACCAACCGCATTACTTATCTATGTGTTAGTATATGTTTGTGTGTGTGTGTGTGTTTTCGTGTATTATAAATGACAACATCAAACTGGAAATTAAAATAATACAAAATGTTATATATATATATATATATATAATTAAATATGACAAATTCATATATATATATAAACGCATTTAAATACAACAAGTTCAGCGCGGTGGATATCTTGTTCTTTTTTTCTCCTCAATCAGGTAAAAAAACGTATATTTGTTTATATATATTTGTTATTCCATCTTTGTTTTGAATATATGTATATATGTATATATATATACTGTTTGTAATAATAATTATACATACGAGTATAACAATAGGGCATATGTGTGCGCTTGCTTGTGAGTGTATATGTGATGCTTCATTATCTCTTCTCTTTTATTTCAATTTCTTAGAGGTTTTGTCTCTGAGCGGATGTTTTGATATATTTATTTATATTTCTGTTTTGTTTTTGTGTTTTGTTATGTGTACTGTGTTGATATGCTGTACGTGATACATATATTTCAAACACATACATATATATATTTTAGGTATATTTATGTATGCAAATTGTGATTGAAGAACGATCTAATCTACATACATTTAAATGAGCGTCTAGCTGACAACATTGTAAATAAAACAAAGACACACAAAAAAGAATATAACTAACATAAAAAGACTAAGTTTACAGAATTTTAAAAATGCAGCTGAGCCTTGTTTTTCATCTGTTTATATATATGATCATATCTCTTTCTATATCTATCTCTATCTTTCTTACTCTAATTCAAACTGCCTCTCTTATTTCTCTGTTCTCTCTTTTTTGCTATATATACTTCTATGTATACTTCTAACTCTTATTTGCCCTAAGAACTTTTAAATAGGACAAAATATTATTGTCGATTGGGTCAAAATTTAATTTATATGGGCAAAGCTCAAAGTCACTGCAATCCAAACGTTTTGCAAACATATATATATATACACACTTATGCAGAGGACAAATGAGATAGCAAATATTGCACGAAATCCGTCTCTCTCTCTTTTATAAAACATAATTAATTTAACACAAGATAAACTGATGCATCGCGCGCTCTCTGCGGTTACACAAAACAATATATCTGTTGGTGGTCTCGCTCTCTCTCTCTGTCTTTCTCTCTTTATCTCTTTTTCTATGGGTGTGTGTGAATGCATATTGGTCTCTGATTGTTTTTTTCTCTTTATGTGGAGCATCTGCTGCCTCTCTTTCTTTTTATATATGAGTATATATCTATCTATATAATTTTAATCTCATATACATTCTATAGGTGTACTATTTTTTTATAAAGTTATATAAAAACCTTCTTACTTCTTCCAATTATTAAAATTTGTCTAGATTCTTCTGTACAGACGCATGAGTTTGGATCTCCATCACCATATCCGTCTCCGCCTACATCATCCCCGTCGTGTTGACATCAATCAGCCTCTGGACTCTCGCTAAAATGTCCACGCACATCCAACGCTGAAGCAAGTTGCAGTATTATGTGTGACAGAGACGGATGCTCGAGCAATTCATTGGTGGGCAGTGCTGGTTCGCAACGCGGTCGCTGGTGTCGACCTCGGAAGGCCCGGTGGATTCGTAGCACAACGTCACAGAACACAAAGCGCAGGATTAAGGTACGTAGAAAGTCATCGCCGAAGAACTGTACATACGATGAATCTGTATAGGAAGCAAATCAGAATATAAGTTAGAGTGGTGTTGGAAAGAAAGAGAGAGATAAAGGGAAAGAACTCTGTTTACCTATACAATCGATACCCTTCTCGATTTCGTCGATGCGACACCGTGTAACGAGGCGAGATGCTTCCGTGATGAATTTATCTACGTAGCCCTGACAGCGTTCCCAGTGCGAGACCGGCACGTCACCCACGTTACACACATAGCACAGAGCCGTCAGTGGGGAGTGCAGGAACAGCGTAAACAGAGATCCGTGGTGCTGGTAATCTGTACCCAAAATAAATGGAATTAATATTATCCCACTCAGACTTGATTTAGACGGTTTTTATACCTTGAAACGCTACCGGAATATCCTGCGGAGACATCAGCGTAACCAGAGGCTGACCAAAGTATCTGCGGAATTATATTATAATATTACACTATACAAAGAATTAAATAATCGAGATGAGTATCTGACCTTGGTATGTGCTGAAACACAAACGAGTTGTCCGAGTCTATAATGATAAACATCGGTCGGCGGGTAAACGGATACAAATCGCCAGGATACAAACAATGCGGATCCTTAAATCCGCTCGCCTTACTCCGAACGCCAATGTCCATACTGTTGTCTCGCTTGATGCTGGTCGCAAGTCCGCCCAGCTCGAATCCGTCTAAAAACAAACATATAAATAGTATTCTTCGATGGATTTGAAGTTCCGGAACTTACAGTCCTCCGGATGTTGCGTGGTCGAAAAGCATCCATCGGCTGACATGTACAATAGCAGTGCTCCGCCTGGCGGCAGCTCCTTGAAACCACTGGACAGAAACACCAACAGCTGACTGATCGACGGTTTGTACAGCATATACTTGTGCGGATTGTCACGGTACTGCCGCCGGTCCCCGTTCTCCACGTAGCCCTTCGAACCGGGCACCACTCCGTACGGTGGCATACGACTTGCAGCTGGACTTGCGTCATGACCACCGCCACCTCCACCAGCATTGGCACCACTCATGAGTGGCATCATGCCGGTCAGACCAGCAGACAGCGGATGCGATGCCTCGGTCGGTTCACGCTCCAACGTTTGTAGCATTCGAAACATGTCCATAGTGAGTTCCGAGAATTTCGCCTGCTCGCAGGCAGAGCCAACGATGAGGATCTCCTGTAGGCTGAGCGTCATGTGTGGCGAGCGCTCGCACGGTGGTGTCGTCAGCGGACTGAGCCTAGAACCCGAACCACTGGATCGTCAAAAATGGGTGGAGTCAACCTACTCGAATCAAACACAGATGGCCCGTGCTTTCGAATGGTATGTTGTATGTGGTGAATGTGTTTATGGTGGTGGTGGGTTTGTGTGAGAGAGATGTATGGTGTTTTTGTGGTGGATTTGAGTGTGAACAACACCTTGTGGGAATGGTCAATATTGAATAGAGTTGTGATTGAAGTGCGAGGTTTTGGTCAGGCATTTACTCTCTGTCTATAGCTAATGGACTAGATATGGGATATGATCTATATTCTGTTTGTAAGATTCCTGTATATACAGTTGATATTTTGTGGATCTACTATTACTATTTGTACTAGCCTAAATAATAATATTTTTATTTTAATTGATCCATGGTTAGTTTTAGTATTAAACTTTATTATATGGATTTTAGATTAGTGAAACAATTTAAAAAACCTTCGTCAAGGTAATATTATGATCACTTACTACGAAAGCAAAGGTTTAGAATTTAAAACAGAACCAGTACAGTGTTTCTGTCAAATGTGGTCGTATAGAAAATACAGTACAGCTATTTTGGAAAAATATTGGCGCTGAACATCGTAGTAAACTGTTCGCGAGGTTGTTTCTAACAATTCCCGCTCTATTGAACCAACAAACGCATTGCAATTGCAAATAGTATTGCTGTCACAGCAAAACAGCGTCGAAATTGAGTTTAAAACGACACACGAAAACGTGACTGATTTTAATCTAGTCGAATCGAGTGAGTTTTCTTACGCCAGACAAAAATGTTTTAGCTTGTGTGAGATCAAAAATTTACGGGCGATTCGATTGCTCTTACAGACTTTTTTACGAAAACTCCCGACTGAATCGCTGTACAGGTTTGAATGATTTGTTTACAGAGACAAGTTACAGGGACAAGTACAAACGATATTCTATTTTTATGTATACAAGTATCCGGTGTGACGGTGTGAATTCTTGTCACTACCGATTTGTATGGATAATATTTCAAGGACAGATATGAGATCTCTTCACTAAAATATAGAACTTTTGTCTTCTTGTTTAAAAAAAATGTGTGCCCAAAATTAAAAAATGCCTATGTAAAAATAATTGTTACCATAAGAATAATGATTAAATGATTAAAATATTTTATCCAAAAAAAATGTTGTCAATATTAAAAACATTGTTACCATCTTATCATACATAGATTATTGTACTAAAAAAATGTCACAATTGGTGACATTTATTATTGGTTTTGGGCCATTTGGGCCATTTGGGCCATTAATATTATTGACCACTTGGCCACTAGGTAGAAATCCGGCATTAGTGAGTAAATTAAGGTAATATGGACACGCCATAAAATTTTATTTATGAGTTTGACATATGTCAACAATAATCAGTTCACATTTTCAGAAATTTACTACAACATTTTTGATTTGGTGATGATTGATGATTGGAGGGGGAACCATCTCAAAGAGACAGGTCCAGCACGTAGGCCACTGAGTGGGCCCATTGTGCTTTGATTTGGTAATTATATCTACTTTTTACCATATAAAGATCATATGCGGAAAGCTCTGCTTTTCTGCTTCAATTTCATGAATTGGGCTTCCGAATATCAACAAATGCTTGTGGAGGTCTGTGATAACTGTCTTATTGTAAATAACGTGCATAGATTGCTTTCGTCGGTTCAAAGATGGCAATATTGACCTGAGCGTCAAGAAACGAAAATATCGGCCTAGAAAGATTTAGATCCATCCTCTCTTTTGGATGAGGAAAATGAAAGCCGAGATTGGATGTTATGCAACCAGCCATTTTCATGCGCCTACATGTCATGAGAAAGGTTTACGAATTGAACGATAGGCATATTGAGCGACACGGAAATCTATCTTGCTAAACAAAACAGAATGTCGTTCCTGCATCGGATTGTGACTGGTTGTGATTGTGATGAAAAGTGGATATATTTCGAGAATCCTATAAACGCAATAAATCGTGAGTTAATCCCGGCCAACCATTAACAACTTTCCCTACGAAAAAACAAACTTCGGACAAAAGACGATGCTATGCGTTTGGTAGGATCAGCAGGGTATCATTAACTATGAGCTGTTGAAACCACTTGAATCTGTCAATGCTCGCCAACCTCCACCAACATATTATCAAACTACACCCTGCTCTGCGAAACAAAAGGTCGGCTTATCAGAAAATACATGAGAACCAGATTTACCTCGACGACAACGCACTATCGCACACATTTAACCCAAATCTTTTAAATCTAAGGTGCTAACCCATGTCGCTTATTCTTTAGACCTGACCTTTTCTGAATACCACCGGTTTTCCTGAGCAGCACTTCGATTCTTACAAAGATGTTCGTAAATGGCTTAATGAGTAGTTTTCCACGAAAAAAAGGTTTTTTGTAAGCGTGTTTTCTTTAAATTACCTAAGAGATGGTTAAAATGTGTTGCTAGCACGGGCCAATTATTTTAATAAAATAGTCTTTGATTTATATGGAAAAACATGTGTGCATCTGACTATACACCTGGTACATATTATTTAATTCTAAAAGATGCTTGTAATAATCAGTTTGGAATTTTCTGACATAATGTTTCTTTTACAAAAGGTAATACATATTATTTAACTGTAAAAGCTTTTTGTATTTATCAATAGTGAGCGAGAATTCTCGTCACCAAATAATGTGGTGACGAGAATACACTTGAAGCCATACTAATTTGACGGTGCATTTTATTAAAATTTTGTTAATAAAATGCACCGTCAAATGTTAATGGCCTTAAGTGTATTTTCGTCACCACATTATATGGTGACGAGAATGTATTCTTAATACCGTGAAAATAATGCACTTAAATTAATGAATTCTTATCACTATGAGAATAATGCGATCAGCCAAATTATCCTAAACGACCGCAAAGACAAAGTACAAAACCACCACCTATTTTGATATAAGTAAAATAATTTCTTGATACCTTATTTTTCTCCTCTAAATCTTCTGTTTTAATGTATGATTACCTGATGTGTAATAATATATGTATCTGTTGTGAGATTTATATAGGTTGTATTTGGTGTCTTTAGTGTCTTTAGTGTCCCAACAAAAAAGTGTATTTTAAAAATTAATAAATTAACACAAACAAAAAAGAATGGGCAGTGAATCAATCGAATGTAAAAAAAGTTTTTAAGTGCGAAAAGTGGTGCTTTCTATTTATCGGTGCTATATAGTTTCAATCGTGAGAGTTTAGGAAATTAAATGTTTTTAATTTTTAGGAAAATATTGCTAATATTTTTAAAATAAGCATAAACCTGATATAAAATTAAATAAAATGCCTCATTTACTTGGTTTAGAGGTCTGAAGAGGTTATATGTTAGGATATTTATATTTAAGATTAACATTAGGATTTCATTGTTTTTTGTGATGAATTTTATTTATAAAACACAATCTTACAAAATATATGTAAAATTGAAGTATACGATGATCTGATGAAGTTATACTTATAAAACTGATTTGATAGTCTAAATTACTCTTTTTTTAAATATTCTTTAAATTAAAAACTAAACCTTTTTCTGTTTCTGTGATTTTATAGATATAGAACGAGAAAAAACGGAAACATAATTATAAGGTTCTATTTATTTTTAAAGTAGATATATGCTTTTAGCTCCCAATACAATTTTTTTAGCAACAAGGTCAAGGTGAACAACTGAAAATTGTCATTTTAAGACAATTGGTCAAATTCCATTTGGCTATTTATAAATTGTGAAAGATTTTTTCAAAAGTTCTTCTGGCTATTTAGAAATTGTGTGGAGCATTTCTTCTTTGATATTTAAAATTGCGCCATAACGCCATTTACACGAAGAAAGGTGACATAATTTCCAAAACAAGTATTATCATTTTTTATTTAACCCGTATCTATTAGTATTATGACAGTTTTACACTGATATAAGATCCCATGGGCTATATGTCATCCATGGACATTATGTCACCTAAATCTTTAATTTCAAAATCCAAATAACTGTCTTCAGAACTATATAGATTGCATTTCTCTTCTTATTATAAGCACTCAAACCAAAAAAAAGTCAAATATTTTGTTCAAATGATATAGAAAAAAATGTGAGGAAAAACTATCACTCGCACACACACCACTACGCAGTCGGACAATACATACATATATTTTATGTACACATAAATATGTAAAGTATGAATGAAAGTGAATGAAAAACATGATCAACGGGCCAATTCGTTTGAGACTTTTGGTTCTCTATATATTTTTATTTAATAATTGTATGTTTTTTTTATTTTTTGAAATATTTTCTTTTGTAAGTTTCATCAACATTTCATCGATCTACGCAGCAAATATACAACTAACTAACTAATTACTAACTAAATAGGAAACATTAATGAAAAACTATTAATACGCAAGCATCAGGTGAAAAATGATATAGCTGTAAAGTTATTATTTTTTAAAATGAATTTCTATTAAAAAAAAATTGGACTATCTACTATTTAGAAAAAAACAGAGTCGGAATATAAAATGGTTAAAATATCGTTTGCTTAAATTTACAAAATACAGCTTAAATAGGAAATATAATTTAACCTTTTTAAATAGCAAAACATTAATGATAAATTGGGTCAGTATTGTCAAAATTCATGCACTTTTCAAATTGACATTAATGGACCTAATGTCCATTTCGATGAAAACATTAAGGTCATGGGCTTTCTTTTTCTCTGAAATAGGCATGAAGCTGATGGGCCCTTTGACCGTGGTCTTTACATCACCCACACCAACCATAAGGCAAATTAAAGTTAATTTGGAAGAAGATACTCGTTAGGATTTGGATACCAGCCTAAATATCTTTATTCGAGGTGAGGCATAATTGTCGATATAAATTAAATTGAAATAGTCAGTGAGTCCAACTAACTATCTAATGGTGTGGTAATAAAACACCGTTTTTAAATATACTAATAATTCGTAACTACTTAGTTGTTTGCCTTACTTTTCAAAACAAAAAAGTAAATTAAAATAGTATCATTGAAGAAAAGCCAGATTGTTTATAAGAGTTACGTGCTAAGAACTAAGACTTGTAATAGTTAGTCATATTTTTGGGCCATGAATCCTCTCTGAACAAACGATCTAAGAGAATATTCAAACTTATATGGATTAGAAACTATATAACGGTCACTCAGAAAAGCTGCGAAATTGTTGATATCAAATTATATAATAAGAACCAAGACATGGGATAGTCAGTCATAGTTTTGGGACATTGATACTCCAGGAACAGCTTATAGGTTATAAATACGGAGCGCTCACCAATAATTTAAACGGATATGAAATTATAACTTAAGACTTCTTTTTTGCAGCAATTGAGGAGTCATAGAATTTGTGTGGTCATTGACTTGATATTGATTATTCAAAAATAACGAATTATGGAGTAAAGCAACATTTCCCAAAAAAGGATATTTTTTTAAGTATATAAGAGGATTTTCTGGGATGAAATTAAAGCTATGTTTTACCCGCATCTTTTTATGTAATATTTTTTATACGTTTTTAAAAGAGCACAAAGTAATCCTCAGCCAAAATTATACTATAAGACTTGGCTTACTGATATACTGGATATAAAGTATGGATTATTAATGAAGGAGATTTTTTATGAATTTAATGTTATTATTTTGGACAGCCAGAAATATATAAATTACTCCTCATAAAGAAGACCCATATAACTACAAGTAAAGGGTGAACATCTTGTTGAAAAAAAATCTTACAGTTATGTCTCCATTTGTTTAACCATTTAACCGTAAAATAATAAAAAGTGTCCTTTAACTAAATATCCAAAGTTCAAAAATAAAGCTCAATGGAATTCCAAATGAAACACCAATTGAATCCCAATAAAACTGTGTTTTGCATAATGGTAATCAACTACAAAAAAGTCTAGTGTCTATAGTGTCTACTATACTAATAAAACATTCAATTAAAATTGTAATATCAATCCAACAACTCTACAATAACTAAATACTACAGGAAAATTAAAATCAGGATCAACCAACACAATCAATCAAAAAAAAAAAAAACAATAAACAATATTTGATAAAACTCTGTACCTACTCCAAAATTTGTGCGAAGACCGGGAGGCACCCGGAACGAGTATCTATCTCTCTAAACATTTATAAAATACCAATACCTGGCACCAACATCTCGTTCCGAGCACCTCGGCATCCCGATCAGGCAGTGTATATATTGTGTGTGTTTCTTCGAAAGCACGGGCTGTGGTCTAAGCTACACCAGCAGCCTTTGTGAAACGCTCACCTGTGCGATAATATAATCGGATTTGTGTCCGCCAGCAGTACTGCAACCGCTGCCTCGGCCTTTATGAACTCCTTGATCTCCACCAACACCAGCGTCCATTCTTGCTGGTCTTCCGGTTCATATCTTAAATGTTGTATACTTTGTTTAGATGAATCGAATGTTTTTTTCCTTTTTATTGTTTTAGCTAATGTTTTAATTTAATTTAAATGTTCAATGTCCACTCACGTTTGCGTGTATTCCTGTACTTGTTTATCTAATTCCGTTACTATGTCCCGTACTAATTTCATTTTCTTCAGGAGCAGTAGCACTACAATGAATCGTGCGTAGTAGCGTAGCTTCTTGACCATCAGATCGGGTCGATCCTCTTTAATGGCACGTGAGTAGTATGCTCGACCACGAATGGCCATGTAGAACTGGTACGCCTCATTTAGATAGTTAGTTTCACTAGTTCTTAGGCTGCAAGCAAAAAAAGTGGTATTAGTGGAATGGTTCTGCGGGGGGGAATAGACGGAATGTATTTAGTGTATTGAAACACACAGACATAGACACATTGATCTCACTCACTAATAATGATAATACAATTGTCCAATTTTACTAGCTATTTCTCCAATTTGCCATCGTTTCAGGCCGTACTTTGAGTCTAGTACCAGTCGATGCTGTTGCTGGAACTTCCAGAGTTTTGTGTACACATCAAATGTGCGTCCGAAGTAAGCCTGCCACTGACGATGTCCGTACTGGGGTAGATCTCTGCAAGTACTTTTTTAATTTAAGTATTTTAGTTTGGTTTGCATGAAAAGGTGAAGCACGACTGGATTTAATGGTTTTTGTGAGAGGATAATGATATGATGCGGGATTTTTGGGGAATTGTTGTGTGTTACCTCAGTCCGTTGAACAGTTGCTTAGACTTCTCGAGCAGATGAACGAACTCTGACACGATTTTACGGTCCAGCTCCTCGCCGGCATCCATTTTGACCATGCCGATGTCAGACATTGGTGATTATCCTGAAAAAATATAATATAATTAAATATATATATATGTATAATGTATTAAAATAATGGAATCTTATAATTTATCATGATTCATCTCGATTTATGATTGATTCATCAATTACGATAATTATTCATACAAATTTGAAGGCAGAAAAATCATTATTATCGACTGAATCATCACAATTTATGACCTAATAATAATTTATCAATAGTTATTTTATAGTAATAGATATTGCTTTATGTTTTATGCTCTATGACTTATTCATGATCAAGAATGAATATATCATGTAAATAAGTTTATTTTAAATTTATATCAGAGCAAAATATAGTTCATCAAGCTATAGAGGGAGAAAAAAATGTACAGAGAGAGAGAGAGAAAAAAATAGAGAGAGGAAAAAGTAAGGATAGTAGGAGAGAGTTTTCAATGCCCTTAAATGTAATTCATTTACATTGAGTTGATTCGTCTCATTTATAACTCATAATGTTAAATCACATTATTCATCATCGTCAATAACCATTTCATGATACATCTATGACTGAATCACAATTGATTCGTCATGATGATGGAAGAGTTCAGTGTAGGGATTCTTGCGAATTCTCGCTAAGCAACGCATGGAATTGTTGCTAGCTTTGCAAAACAACGCGCGGTAA
>JAAAKO020018009.1:0-15712 GCA_010015015.2 Bolitophila cinerea | reverse complement strand
ATGTGAATCCCAATTCTATATATATATATATATATATATATATATATATATATATAACGCAACAAGCCAACCTACCGAAAATCTTAAAAAAAACACAACAAAGTAATTCTCAGAATCGAGCATCCTGTGTGATGCAGTGCCATGCTGGTAAAATGCATTATATACTATAGAAACTGAATTCGGGTATATGACCTCCAAAACGAATTTAAGTTGCGCGGTATTTGGACCGCCATAGCGCCACGGGCTTTGGCATTTTATATGTTTTTAACCGAACCACCAATTCCGATCCTTTTTTTGTTAATATTCATCATAATTGAAGTGGCATCGATGCATTTTAAAGGCGCAGGCAAACAAAGATATTTCGTTTTATGTCAATAGTATTTATGAAATGTGGTGATAAAAAAATATTATTTGCGAATTTGTCTAATTACATAATCATGCTCTTATTTTTGCTATTTTGCCTTCAAAATTCTAAAATTAATTATCCTCGAAGAACCACATGTTATGTACCAGTGACGACATGAGCACTCCGCCAAACAATCCTCGTTTCGATCATATAAATAAATCTCATCGAAGTGGACGTCAGTAAGCCACATGCGAGTGTATGTATACATAGGTTTATGTGTGTATGTGTGTGTGTGTGTATTCGTGAATGAGCATATGTGTTTATACGAATGTCAAGCGGTGTGTTGAGACATGCCTTTGCCTAACTGCATAATCATTTCTGACTAAAGATTTATGCGTGCTTTTCTAAATGCGCGAAAACCAGACGCCTCGGAGTGCTGCGCGGCCGGCGCGGCGCAGCGATGCAACGAGAGCAATGCAAATTATATGCATCTGAGCAAAGTTTTAATTATTGTTTAGGGTCAGTGCCAGAAATGTTTTAGAAACAAGTTCGGGAAATAATTTCAAATGATAAATTAACTGTGATGGATCATCATGTGACTAAAGCGAATTCAAAATATGCTACGAGTATATTATGATATTTGTATGTGGTATTTCCCATATCAACAGGATATTTTTGTATTTGTATATTATGTTTTAATGTTGGCGTTTGGTCTATTGAATAGTTTACAAAACTAGTAACTTCAATTGGATCCGCTGAGTAAATGGCAATACGCAGACAGAGAGTACAATAAGACTTACTCCCACTGAAAATGTGTATACAAATTATGTTTGGTTGTGCGTAACAACGTTAGTCTTGTTTTCAGCTGAATTTAGATCTATTTTCGTGCTCATCTCTCTATATGCTTATGAGCATGTGGGCCACTATACATTTGGTTATATACATCAATACTTCTTCTATGTAGTATAATAAATGTTCCCGGAATGAGGCGGAATGTTTTAGTTCTGCTTACAAAACCATCATTCGCATATATATATATATATCGGTCAGTTAGTTACTCGCACGCAAAGTCGCATATGTTACTACCATATATACTATATACATATACCTCGACCATGTATATATACTAAATAGTACTATACATACGAGTCTACATGTATATACAACAAGAAAATCTATTAAAAATACGTCAGCGTGCCATTGAAAACATTGTACTCCTGCTCTTTGTATATATATATTCAGTGCACCAGACTAATGAATGTTTATGTATATATGTATGTATGAATGTGGGTGGGTGGGTGTGTGTGTATACTATATGCTATTAAAATAATTAGTTTTTTGTAATTAGAATTTTCCCAGCACGTTTTATTATTTGGTTTTAGTTAACGCGATGACATCCTCGTATTCACTATTATATAAACAAGATATAGGTTTTTCTCGCTTCTGTATACACGCAAGCGCCAAGAGTGGTTACAACACGCATATATAGTCTGTGCACATACACACACACACATACGTAAAGAAAATATATATCTTTTTTTTGTATAATCGGTAAGGTGTGAATCTGTTTTCTATGTATATACGTTTTGTTAGAGAAATTATGTTTATTTATATGCAAATAATATGTTTATGTTGAAGTAAATATAACATTGGCGCCAGATATTTAAAAAAAGTAGCTTTTTAATTTTCGTTTTACACCGAATGGTACATTAATTGATAATTAAATTCCCATTTCAATAATCAATAATAGTTAAAAAGAGATTATTGTTTCAAAATATCATTAGAGCCATTTCCTATATTCGCATTGTACCTTTTAATTGCTATTTAAAAACATTGCCATAAGAAGAAGAAGTACAATGATTATCAATTTCAGAAAAAGATTGAATCTAGTATAAAACAGTTTACAGATTCTAATGAAAAAAATCAGTTTCATATTTGAGAAAAGTATACAAATAGTAATTTTCAAGCTTTTTTTTCTTTTATTTAACTCGAAAGGATGTGTAGGTGGATGCCTCTTAAAGCGCAAACTTATAAAGCAATTAATGGAATACTTTGTAAAATATATACAAATATATATAGTGTTAATTGCTGGTTTCTGATTTTTCTAGTTTTCAATATGTTTTATAAAACAGGAAATATTACAATTTTGTTTTCTTTTGTAATCTTTCGCAACCAATGGCAAAATATTTCTGACCTCTAATGCTACGATTACACGTTCTGTTAAAAGTAGCAGTTACTGCTGTTTTTCTGCCAGTTGGCGACACTTGCCATGTAATCGCCTCTACATAGTTCAACAATTGGCGACGGTTGTATTAACTGTCGCTGCCAATAAGTATCAGTTCGTGTAATGTGTATACAGAAGCGAGTCGCGCAGTCGCAAATATGGTTTTTGGTGAATTTTCACAGTTGTCAACTAAGAATTTGGCAACTGATTTTGCCAAAGCCACACTTACCAGTTCAGCGTCTTATTTTTTTAACAAATGCTAATGGCTAAGGAAACATAATTATTAATAATATTTTTCTGAATAGCTAATAAATTACATAATTATAGAAATACCCACCTATTTTTTTTTTGGATGCAGCTGCACGAATTTCGGAAAACTTACAGAGAATTTTTTTAGCAAGCATACAAAGGAGAAAAGAACAAAAAAGTTTGCAAGTTAAAATGGTGTAAAAAGAAACCAACTCTTACTAACCTATTCCCTTTTATTGAGTCCATATGATTATAAATTCAAGTTTGAGCTAAAACCAAATAGCATATTGTATTAAACAAGGATGGATTCTATCTATGCAAGGTTAAATCTATCAAACAAATATAAAGTGTCTGAAATCCTTGAGTATACAGAACCGATGTCGATTAAAGAAGTTGAGAGTCAATCTAGAGCCTTATTTCTGAACTAAAGAATATTTTATGAAGCAACTCTAGTCTTAGCCAACCCTGACTATATGGTGTATAGACGCTTTAGCGGCGCTGAGTTGGTTCTATAGATACAATGAAATAACTTTACAGAAAAATTATATTTCACGGTAACTGAGTTTTTCACAAATAAAGTAACTAACCACGGAGATGGAATGTTTGGCTTTTATTTATTGCAAATGAAAAATTAGATCCTTATTTTGAGAGTGTCCCTTTCAAAGTCATCAAGGTCTCAGTGCTAGTTTCTATATATAATAAAGATCCAAGAGTGTCCACTCCATAACCGCCTCGCGAGCGACATTAAATCATAAACCTGATTTGGACTTGACTGGGTTACTGTCCCTAAATTTAACATTTGTCCAAAAATTATTGTAATTTTAGATATTTTTTCATTTTATTTTTGACTGAATCGGCAAATTTACATGATTACATAATTACACGAGCTGATACTAAACTGCTACTTTCAATAGTTTGATCTCAGATGAATAGTGGTAAAGTTGACTGTTTGAGTGATTACATGAACTGTAGTCAACTTTTACCAGCTGTCGATGGCAGCGACAAGCAGAGACAACTGTCTACGGAGGCCAGCTGTCAAGAGTAGTAGTCCGTGTAATCGTAGCATAAGAATCACTCGGAAGTTTGTGTTTCGTTCTGTATTTATTTTTAGGTCTCTAAAGCTTATCATTTAAAGCAAAATACCAAAGTGTAATCGGAAAATTTTGTGATATAAATTAATCCATATCTCGCAATACAGTCAGTGTAGATAGATACCAAATGATTCAAAAACTTTCCGGACTGACCATATAGATGGCACCATAAGTGCAAAATCTATTATGGCATTCGGTATAGAGACATCCTTTAAAGTTAATGTGGTAAAATTTCATGACAATCAGATCACACGTTTTCAAGTTATAGAGTTTGACGTGATGCAACTTTGGTGTTTTTGTTAAAGACAATGTCAAATTGCATGAATTGCACTTCGAATTGTTGCTCCAAAATCCTTCGATACAACTCATAAGCACCTTCAAACTAAAAAAGAAAAATAAGACAAAATTCAATGAAACAATAACAATTAAAGTACAAAATGAAATAATAAATTGGCACAACATGAACAAATTCTTGCAGTTTATTACAGATTTTTCAAAATTAGCAAAGCGTAGATACGATCCCGTTTTAAAAAATACAGTATTATCCTTGGTTTGCCTTATTGGTTCTCTGATTGGCAATCATCCGAGAAGAGATGTTTTTGTTGCCTAGGGTGCCTTAGTTCGATTTAAATACATAACAATTCAAAAACACGACAATCTTTTTTATGTTAGCATCATTTTTGGACATTGAAGGTGCTTTCAACAGGATTAAATATAGGGCAGTTAAAGATGCATAGAAGGTAAATATATCCAAACCGGGAGTGGTTTAATGCAAAGTGCATTGAAGAAAGTTGAAATCTTCGTGCACACAAGTTGCAAAACGTACAAGGAGTTGCATGCATTAGTGTAACTGGTACCAAACGAACTGCACTAACAGACCTTTTCCTAGCAGAGAAGATTAGAAGAGCAAGATAAAATTATGTAAAAATGAAGTAGCTATCCATACAGATGGATCTAAAGTGCATTCCAGAGCTGGAGCCGGTGTATTTTGAACGCAACCCGCAATTAGTATACAGTTATTTCTCTGGATCTGGATAAATATGCAATGGTTTTCCAGGCTTAAATTAAATAAAATATAAACACTTCATTAGAAGCCAAGATCTACAGGTAGCGAGATTCATTTTAAATGGCAGTCGACGTAGGATTAGCACTCTGACCAACCTCCTTGTACGGGTCATTGTCTTAATAAGCACATCCATATAATTCCGCACTATGTAGATGTAGAGAAGTGGTATGGATGAGGAATCAGTAAAACACTTTATGTGTGAATACCCAAGCCTCATGAAACAAAGGTTGTCTACATTAGGATATTTCATCCTAAACCCGGACGACTTGTTTATGCTAAAACTTTAAAATATTTTGAGTTTTATGCAAAAATTGAAATGGTTTGAGCATGATAGTTAATCTTAAGTTTGGAAGAGCACAATGGGTCCAAATTGACACCTGAGTGCGTTCGTCTTTTTATCTTAGAAACGAATATTCCAAAAATCAATCTAATTTAAAAAAACTCATACATTATAAAGTCGTTAACTTTGCAGAGAAAATTACAAAAACTCCACGTTTAAAATTGTGGGGCGGAAAACTGTGGGTCGGCAAACTGTGGACCGGCAAAATGCTGAGCGCCAAATTGTGAGCGTCAAATTGTGGACGGAAAATTGTCCGAATACCTATACTAATAATCTACTAGATGCTTTAACTTCAATAAAGTTTTAAATTAAACATAAATTATTGAATTAATGAGAAAGGCTGAACTATTATGTATCGTTATTGGACCGTTTGAACAATGAAATGAAGACAAAAATGTCACATATGGAAAAGAAAAAGTGCTGTTTTACCACGAAAATGCCCTGCCTCACTCATCGCTCAAATCAATGGCAAAATTGGACGAATTACGATACGAATTCATGACCAACCTACTTTTTTCTCTAGACTTGTCCCCCAGCGACTATCATCTGTTTTCAAACTTGAAAAAATGGCTCCAAAGAAAGAGATTTTACTCAAATGAGGAGGTCGAAAAGGTATCGAAATGTTGAAGGATCGTTGGATGAAGTGTATCTCCCTCGAAGGAAACTATGTTGAAGAAAAAAAACAATTTTTATCATAAAAATTGTGTTTATATCAATTTTCCCGGGACTTTTTGAACCAAGTAGAAAATAAACTGTCAAAAATTGAAATTGCAGACCTTGTAACATATTACGATAACTGATTGATTATATAATAATACAATTAAAAAATGGATAAAGATGATTTCAATTATAAATTAAGTAATCTGATAAAAATACATAAAAATATACAGTTCAAATAAATGGTAACAAAAAAAAAAAGTCATCAAAATATTTTAATTGTACATTTTTTTAAGATTTTGTTTTATTTTTGTTTGTTGATAGATATTTCGCCCGGTCATATATACCAAGTGAAGTTAAAAGAAACATTTCAAAAATAACCTAGGCTAGAGTGATAGCAAAAAGAAACAGATGTCTTTACAACGAATTTACTAAACAAGTAACCTATAAAATATTTGCTTGCAACATTTAACTAAAATTATGAACATGCACAAACACACACATACACACAAACCAAATGTATTTTAAATGACAAACATCGATTAACGCTAATCTGGATGGAGTTTTAATTATGAAAATTGCGTTCACTGCATCCACATTTACGGCATATACGAGTAAACATACCTCTGCAGATACGAGAGCATATATTACAGTATATATATATAGTGCATTATATAACAGTATCTATCTAACCATACATTAAACCATAATCCGATAGTTTGTTTACTAAATTATACACGATGTTTTATGTGCTGAGCCACGTATGATGTATGTGCATTTAATATATTATGTTATATATGTATTTGTATATGTTTGTTTATATATAGTGCACATTTACCATACAAAGTAATTTATCTATGCACGCGAATATCTTTTACATATGTATGTACTATATTAAAACAGGTTGAACAATTTTTTTAAATTTCCGTGGCTCATATTTAGCATATATCAGATTTAAAATGTACCCAAATCGAAATCGATAATTATATAATAATGCATTGCCTTGCATACCGGTAATACAGTTTATTATTTATATCAATATACTAGTTGGAGTATACATATATATATATATATATGATATTTGCCAATGTATATGTAGATTTATGCATAAGGGATGTTTGAGTTGTTATTACAATAATAGCCTAGCAGCAATCAGCTGTTATCAGCTTGAATTTTCACACATAAATGCGATATTGATCTGTAAATCGGCCTACATGTGTTCATGTTAGTATACACTACATAAAACATAGTATTTTGCCATTAAATATATGTTTGAATACAGTAAATCTGCTGCTGTAGTCGAATCGGATGTTGTTGATTATGCGTGGGACACTTTATGCCTTCCAGGTGCTAAATCTATGTTAAGTAATCAATTTATACTATATTCATTCATATATATATAAATTTACATGAATTTATAGAAGATATGTATAAATGCTCAGATGACGATCAAACTAGCCAAGAGGTTTTGGGCAACGTAAATATTTGGGTTTGGCTTAACTCCGTATAATATGTCAGCTGAAATGTTTAGTTACCCTAAAATTTGATCCGATTTTGTTATGGCTTTGGCTACACAAACAAGAGCACCTATTTCCTGCATAGAAGCTTTCTCACGTGATGATGCTGCGCATTGGGGTTCAGCTATAAACTGGTATAAACTGATGGCTAAACAACATTTGAGCGTTCACCGGGATTATATACTCGTACATGATAATGTAAGCGGTGCGGTGGTGCCTCGCCGGTGGCTGCGAAAAGGGTGCGAACATTTTGATAAACTAATTTTTTTATGCATGTAATCTTTTTATACTACATATATCTGATATACCATATATACAATATATAAATATATAAACATATGTACAGTAAATGTACACATTTATGTACACGATGTTAGTACGGCATTTTTATAGTACTAAAGTGTCTGCATATTCATATTCAATAAAAATGGTATAACACTGTGGAAATGTTATATGTTTCTTTTTGATATGTCATCGTTGTATGTGCATCTTTTTTCATGACAAAGATGTTTAGAGACGCTAATAACAAAATCAATTTCATATCACATATTATTTATTTTGAATTGTTGCTTTACTTTTTTTTCATTCTTGGTGGAAAAAACTACAAATCATTTGAGATAAACATATTGTCATTTTTTAACAATTTTAGCAAAGTCATTTTGGTGTTATTTTTATCTACAATCCATAGTTTTAAATCTACACTATTAAACGATTCAAATTTGTTTGATTATTATTTATTGTCTCTCGCCAATATTTAAGGAAACTACTAAAATTTGTTTGATCAGTATATTTAAATTAAAAACAATGTATAAAAAATCATATTGATACAACCAAAAACAAAATTTGTATCAAAAAAGTGATCTAAAAAAATGATTTTGCGGATCATCTATTTTGTCTAAAAAAAAACTAACGCCCGCATTTTTCACTCGTTTTATATTTCGTGTTTTACGTGTTTTAAACTCGATAATTAAAGCAAGGCTTGTGGTTGTCCATTAAAGTGTTCTACTGGTTCTGATATATTTAGATCCCACGCAGCCTACGTCATTGTCGAGTGGTGGCATAGAGCTTTGAGGTTATCAGTAAAAATACAATTCTCTTCATAGATAGATTTTTAAATTTATTAATAATTTACTAAGTAGGTACGAACAGTGTGATCACCTGGACAGGTATAAAGACAAACGTTCAATGTATATCAGTCATTTATATTTTGAGTTGAACTAAAAAAATAGAAGGCATAAACAAATACTAGTGACATTTTATTTGTTTGTTCAAATTCACCTAAATTTTATTGTCAATTAAAACAAACACTCACAAAACCGGTATTAATTTTACCAGAAATCCTTAAAGTTTGCTTTTCAAAAGAATCCATTGAACATTGACAAATCGGGATAAATAAAATCAAGTTTTGAAGGTGGGTTAATGAAACATACAAATAAGCCGGAATAAAATTACCCCTGTCAAACAAAACACTGCAACTGTTATAACTTATATAATATTGACAATTCAACGTGGTTTCTATCGATATCGATCGATTTCTTGCGTGTTATACCTCTGTATACTATAAATACTAAATCATAACAACAATTAAATAACACTAACGAACCATTTTGCTGATAAAAATATCCAATAAATAGATTTAAATTTGATATTTTTTATGTGTACAATAGATACTGGTAATATTTTCTATTGTTAATTACAATAAAAACGAGTGCGTGACGCAATCCTGAAAATAAAAATCCCAAACTTATATATACTAAATAAATAACGTCGACATGATTGGGACGTGGAATTAAAGGCCACAAGAGCAAGCAAATGGTGGACAAAAACACAATTACTTAAAACATCAAAAATGAAGGACACACTTGCATTATTTCGACAAAAAGATAAAGTACATGATCCCACAATAATCGACATAGAGCGGAAGGACATTATCTCATCCCAAACCCTGCCGACACAGTGCATAAAGCAAAAATCCATTTGGGATAGATTTGATTATATTAGAATGCAGACATGAGAGCATAGTACACGCTATTTAGATATTTTTTATACTAATAAATTTCAACATAGAATATGCCTTTAAAGTTGTTACGTTAAAGTGCCGAAAAAAGACAAGCTCGATTAAAAAAATAGAAAACCGAGATCCAGCATTTCCTGTACTCTCTCAAGGGGATCGCCTTTAATGCAGTTTAGGATTCTTTTTGCAAAAAAACGCAATCATTTACATTTTTCAATATTCAAAGACAAAAATTTGTTTTGAAAGCATAAAGAGAGCAATTCTATAAATGTCGTTGCAGATTCATAACATAACATAAAACGACCTCAAAAAGTTTAGATTAAACCCCACAATATTGAACGTATTGCTTACGATTAGACAAGTAAGACCTAATACAGATAATCATACGAGGGTTGTCTAAAAGTTTTCCATCTGAATATGAAGATGGCTACAAAACAACTAAAGCTACTGAGGGAATGTGTTTTTAAATCTTTTGAAAGTTACTCACCAAAATTTCAGCCATTGTGAACACGAAGTTTTTATTTGACTAATGCCCGATTTTATTCAGATTTCATTTAACTCATGGTCCAAGTGTAGTAACAAAAAAAATTATACTTTCAATGAAGCCTGTATTATTCAGCCCCAAATACATTTCGTGAGACAAGTACCAAAGAATAAAGCCAATCGAGATAGCAACTCTTGAAATATAAAATTTAAAAACTGTAATTTTTAATAAGACAACCTGTAGTTCATCTTCTCGTACGAAGGTGACCTATAAAATAAAAGGGACCGAGATTTTGGTAAAATGAGAAGGTCAGACCTTCATAAACAACTATTTTGCAAAGAAAGATACCGAGTACTTTTTGGACGGGTTAAAGAGATGGAAACATCGCTGAAAGATGAAAACTATGTACAAAAAATAATAATTAAATTAAAGAAAACATGTTTTGTTTCTTTGTTAGGTTGGAAACTTTTCATACCACCCTTGTAGATGATTAAACATCTAGTTCTCAAAAAATTCTCATTAAGTACCAACTGGCAATAAAATAAATATCTTGAAAGTACATTTTCACAATACAATCTTTTAGAATGTAATTTCGCAACAAACTGAAAATCTTTATCTAACGGTTATCATTAACAAATATAAAAAAATTGTCAACGTCTTCTGTAAAAAGTTAAATTATAGCATAGAAAAGAGGTTTACTTATTTACATACAATTATGTCATTACTAATCATGCATATTTTTCTAATTTCATTACATTTTAATTTAATTTATTTTAAATTACATTCATTTTAATCAAATCTATTAAACACACGCAACTATAATTTAATTTTGTTTATTTTTCAGGTGATTTTTCCCGAAAAGGAAAAGGTCAAAATAATCTCCACGGAAAAGAGAAAAGCTGAAGATGGCGAACAGATTAAGGACCTTAAGAAGGTACACATTGTATTTTTATTTTATTTTGTATTGTTTATTTTTGTATCACAATATTTGTTTTATATAGACGTATAGATATTTAACGCCAGGCAATCAGTAAAAGATATATTTTTTAATTATTTGTTATTCAAATTATTTTATTTTTTTTTACTAATTCTTTGATATATCTTCAATTCCGAGTTCTTACTTACACTTAAAGGCCTATTTCATAAAAAAGAAGAGAAAATCTTTTCAATTACAATCATTATTCAAATTTCAAATATTACATTTTTAAATTGTAATACACATTATTCAACAATAATGCAGAAGATCATCTTTATTTATATCATTTTGTGCTATACATTTATTTGCGTTATACATAGAAATATTATATAGCAAATACAAACAAAAGCTAATACAGCTTATGCCAAACAATGTGCCAACACAACATATTGAATATCGTGTGCGCACAAACTCATGCAAACACATAAAATATACAGTATATAAATACGAAATCCCTTAGCATTCTCTGAGTTATGTAATAGCTGCTAGCATGTCTGTCTGTTAACTCAGTGGCACATTAATCAAAACGATTTGAATATTGTGTACTGCAGTCATTTGAGTGACGGCTAAAATATCCCAAATTGAAATATTTCAGTACAAGAACTTCGTCACTTTGGTTCAAGTTTGTACACCTAGCTTTTAGTATTTATATACAGAGAATAATGTAAACAATATAAAAGTATATATACTACAAACTTTTGTTTATACCTCAACCGAAGCAAATCAATTATATAATAATTATTTTTAATATTATATAACTGAATAATTTTATTTTCATCGATCTGATTAGCCTTATTCATATTTCCCACAGAATTATATAACAAAAAGTGCACTCCTACTGAAATACAAAAAAAATGTCAAATCCTATGTCGCATGTCCCAAGCGAAAGGTTTACACTTTGCATAAGCCGACCACCATTCTGTGTCACATATATACAATGAAAGTCTGCAGAGACAAGAGCGCATATTCAAAACCACATACATATTTATGTATAACTTTAGTATGTGTCCGTCTGTCCAACATAAAATGGTAAATGCCATATTTTAACTTTTTGTTCTGTTTCAACTTAAAGCTGAATTTTAAAATACTAGATTTATAGTAATAATACGGGTGATATGATAACTAAATATATTTTGGAAAATATTTTATAATTTATTTTGGGAATAATTTAAAGTTAACTAAAGATAACTTTAAATAAAGAGAATTTCACTAAATAATATTTATATACACTCTGTTTTATGCAAAATCTATAATCTTTTAAAAAAATATTTTACACATAGAATACACTTTTTTATAACTTTTTTGCCTGAACAAATGCTTCTGTCTACGTGAAAAAGTAATTTAGTTTAACGGCCTTGCCCTATGATATTGTGAATATTAGACCGCTTCATTTACTGGTCGTCTGGTATGTGTGGTATCCTGGCTGGTATCTGGTGAACACCGTATGCGAAGTAGTTCTTTTGCGGTTGATATAAAATTCGGTTTTATGCATGTGGGCTGGTTGGGTTCTTTATCGAGCAGTACTTTGCATTTGAAAGTGCTTGAATGATGTCATAAAAGTTTCCAGGCGAAATATATGTGTATAGTACCATTTATCCTGGCGCAGTCTCGAACTCAGATATGATTTACATTTTTAGCATTAAACGAATTACGGTGCAGATGTACTTTAACATAACTGCAAAACTGGACATGGACATGGACATTGAAGGTTTAGCTATTATTTGTGTTCGTGTGTGTGTGATGTACGATTGTACTTTATACATATACCATACCCTAATATGAAACGTGATAGCTTATATTACTAAAGCTATTTCTTGTATTTATTTCCTTTTATTGTCTATTTTTTTATTTTTAAAGCAACCCTAACAGCAAACTTGACTCAAAAGAAGATGTTTTTAGAAAATACTTTTTTTTGATTGATGCTTAAATTTTTTTAATGGTATTTTAAGTCAACAATATTCTTAAATTCGCTAAATGCCTAATTATAACGATTATCATAGATTTGTCTAAATAATAATAAAAAAAATATAAATTGATTAAAAAATATACATAAAATAATTATGAGCATAAACTTAAAAAAAAAACTGAAAACAATAAAGCTTTGCTTACATGGTAGGTAGGTCGGCCAATTTTGGACGAATAATTGTCTAAAAATTACGACCAACAGTGTAAACGGACAATTTATTTCTGCCAATCATTGGCAGGTTGCCAAAATAATCGCGTGAGCATTGTTGGTCATTATAAATTATTTTTATTCCGTCTTAAACTATTAAAAAGTAGAACACAACTCGCAATATCGAATACGTATAGTATATAAACGTATACAATTATTTTACTATTGCACTAGCAACAATTGATATTACAACAACTATTTCAAAATAAAAAAATATCTTTGATTCACCTTACAAGCATGTTTATGTGTCGGCCAACGTTTGCCGACGTATCTGTCAAGTTTTGCATTGGAAGATATTTACAAACCGTGTAAACGGTCAATTTTTCATTAGTTGACGTTGGATGAAAAATCCTTGGCAGGCCATTGGAAGGTCCCAATCTGCCAATGGAAGATTTTCTGACAACGTGTAAACTACCAATTAATCATTGGCAGACATTTAATTGTTGGCAACTTCTTGGTGAATACTTGGGGCACCTGTTAGCCGATCTTCAAATATTGCCCAACCTTCCAACCCTGTAAACATAGCTTAAATGTTTTTTCCTTAGTCACTGATATTTTATGGTCAAATATAATTTTTTTAGGGGGTTTTAATTTAAAATAAAAAATATAAAAATTTATAAAAAATATATATCATAATTTTAAATAATACGATCGAATATCGTTCAAAAAACAATCTACATCATTAGTAGAGCGTGAATAAACTTTTACAAACACAATTTAGCAAGGGGATGTTTGTCTATGCTTGATAGGTTGGGTTTCTTCACAACCAAAATCTGCATTTAGAGCGGTTTTCTTCATTTGGATGCCAAATCAATAAAATGGCGCTAAACG
Source organism: Bolitophila cinerea (assembly GCA_010015015.2). NCBI lineage: Eukaryota > Metazoa > Arthropoda > Insecta > Diptera > Mycetophilidae > Bolitophila > Bolitophila cinerea. The sequence goes on along the minus strand of JAAAKO020018009.1, from coordinate 1,744 downwards.
CGATTCCAAAAAATGTATTTCTTCACTGTCTTAGAATTAGCATTTTGTTGATATGGCACGATATGCGATAGCATTGTGCCCATAGGATATTTTATTTTTTACAACTATAATTGGCATTGATTGAGCTGCCAACATGGTTCGAAATAACAAGTATGGGAAACGAATGTTAACGATTTTAATGCGGAGTATCCAGGCGCAAATGCAAAACAATAATAAGATTGACGGATAAACAGGATTTGGTATCTCTGTAGTGTGATCATACTGAAAAACACAGACGGAGAAAAAGTCTGTTTTCCGATAAAGTGCGTGATCACTCCAAAACCGACGAGGACGGAGCAGCTCTGAGATTTGGACCTACAAAATCTCCATCTCTGCAACCGTCACTACAGATGGAGAACTGTACGGATTTTATTTTTTTATAATTAATCAATGGATATTCATTAAAAAAAATTGAAAGTTCTACGAAGCCATTCGGAGTTAGCTTTATATATGAAGGAGTTTCAGGGAACACATGATTCGAAAATGATGAAAAGGTGAGCATTTCGAATTATTTATTGACGGCTTAACAGTAAAAATAATTTGGAAGTCGTACAAAGCCCTTTGGGATAGCTATACGTCTAATTATTTGAAGTGAAGAAACCAAAATACGTATAAATCGAAAATGTTCCGATGCCAAACACTTAGCATATGCTCTGAACACATTCCAATGCCAAAGTTAGCACACTGCCAAATGCGGACTTGTTTAATATTCGAGTTTTATTTTGCAAATTGTATTGGCTAAAATTTTATTTTATTTTATAAGTGAAATTATCGTGTACACGGAAAAAGACATAAAGAAATAATTCTTGTTCAACTTCAATAAATAATGCAAACGCACGTTATCTTAACTTCTGTCATTGAAGCAAAAAAATAGAGAATCGTCAATTTAAATTATAATTAAAACCATTATATCGACCTAAAAAATACTGCATCATTTTAATAAATAAAATGTCACAAAATAAGTTTGACACACGAATAATTAAAAAATACTTGTTTTGTATTTATTTAGACACAAAATTATATTTTTCAACAATTAAAAAACAACAATGAAATTTTCATTTTTTTTAAACTTACAGTTGAATTACAAAAATTACATTGTCTATATACTTTATTTGTATATATTTATTGAGATTCAACGTGGTTTTCATCAATTTCAAATTTTCGCATTTTTACGTGATTTTACTTGACTCTGTTAAATTTAAAAGTAGAACAACAGCAATAATTTAAAATTTGCTTGCCTTAGTTCGTTGAAGTAACGACTTTCGGATTTTATGTAAATACGTTATTCGCCAATCTAAATTTATTAATATAATTAAATATTTCTACCACGAATAGTTCTAATTAACTTATTGGGCCTACTTATTTTGTTTTATAGGTTAAACATTTATTTTTTATTTATGTTTCTTCTTTCTTGCAGGCAAAACTGGAAACCAAAGCCCTCAAAGCCAAGAGACCCGGTTTTACTGATGAAAGATACGACGAAACGTCATTCTACATTGAAAATGGTAAGCTTTTTCTTTCGTTTTCTTTTATTTATATTCATATATAATATATATATATTATACAAAATACATGTTATGTACTTATTATGTACATTAAACATGTTATTTGCATCAATCTTGCGGGAAGTAATAAACTCGCCTAGTTTACTTTATCTGTAATATGTTTTTTTTTGTATATATTTATATTATATACAACGAGTTTA
>JAAAKO020017998.1:0-15712 GCA_010015015.2 Bolitophila cinerea | reverse complement strand
CTTCCTCTTGGGAAGATCGCTGAGTTCACTAGGAAATCTGGTAGATTCCCAGATTGCGACCGTCTCTAAGAAACGGGATATAGTACAATGGGCCCTCCTGGAGGCCTACGTGCTGGCCTAGTCTCTATGAGACGGTCCCCCATCCCCTTATCATCATCATCATTAATTTCCTAAAAATAAATATTAATGAAGTTCCTTTTGTGAGGGGGGGATGGGGTTGGTAAAATCGCCGATTCTAATCCTAAACTGCGCACTTTTGCCATGAATTAAAAAAAAGGAGTATGGGTAACAGATAATATATACCTTGTAGAAATCTCACATAATCCGTTTTCTCTTTTCTTCTCTTTATATTTTTTTGTTAAATATAAAATATTGATTGATTAATGATTAAAATAATATGGGGTCTATTTCAGGCCATCTGTAATATATGTATGCATTTCTTTCCTAATTTTAGTGGTTTTGTGACAGTATGAGTCAAAATTCAATCATACTGCCATCTACTGTCATCTATCGTCAATATTCACAAGTTACTCACGTAAAAAAATCACGAACTTATTGCGCCATCTAATATAAAGAAAGCAAACTAAATACCTACAATACTGCCCTACCTTACCGCTGCTAAAATCTTCTGCACCATCAAATTTGTAGACCTGTCAAGTGTCAGCTGTCAAAGCGCAGACATAAATCCAAACAAATAAATACGCTTCTTGCAAAAACAGTAAACAAAGTCTAATAAACATAAACAAATAACAAACCCGTGTGCGCTTCGCAGATGCAACCAAACATGAGTCTCATCGATGACGAACTGGACTTTTCAAAGATTTGCCGTGTGTGCTGCCTGCAGGGCTCTGTGATGTCCATCTTCAAGGTGCACATTTCCAAGAAACTAATGGCTTGCACCTCGATTCAGGTATTTTATTGTAATTACGAAGAGCCTTTAGTCTGTGTGTTAAGATTTGATTCTCTTTTAAATAGGTTTGGCAAAACGACGAGCTGCCCGGTCAGATCTGCACAAAGTGCGTGTCCAAGCTGCATATTGCCTTTCAGTTCAAGAAACTGTGCGAAAAGTCTGACGCTCGCTTGCGACACTATCTGCAGCAGCTAGCTCAATTGCAGGAAAATCAGGTTTATTATAAATTTTATTTTTATTTCATGGCTTTAGCTAAGTTTTAAGAATATTTGTAGTTGCAACTAGCCCACGAACAGGAATCTATTGTACAACAGCAGCAGCAGCAGCAGCAGCAACAACAACACCAAGGAGTACAAAATAGTTATGTGTATGTGGAGTGTACCCCAACACTGGATTCCATGCAGGACGTGCGTCAATACGACGGAGGTCAGCACATCAGTACGCAACAGAACGGATACGGCAACGCGATAAACGCCACAACTACAATCCATCAGCTTCCGAACGGTTACACAATACAACAACTCCAGGCACCCACTGCTATACAATTTCAAACATACACACAAGTTCCACTACACATGACAACCGATGAAAACCACCTAATCTCGCAAATGGGTCAAATAAGTGCTAGTAAATTCTTGGAACTGTACACGCTTTTCGGTAATTTATTAAAGTTTTTTATAGTTTCAGTTCCCCTGCAGCCGATCATTAATAACCAGATACAAAATGACACCACGGCTCTGGCACAACAGCCCGCCTTAGACACTATTCAGCTTAACCAACCGCATGAGGCTAAACTGAATCTACTCAAGGATACCAAACCCGAGCACATAACCACAAAAATGTCAAGTAAACTAAAGCTAGAGCAATCGAGCAAAACGTGTGACCGATGCGGCAAATGTTTCTCGAATGCCGTCAAGCTTAGTCGTCACATGAAAATCCATTCGGCCAGTGTGCCGCACCGCTGTGACATCTGCCACAAGGGCTTCTCGCACAGTGGCAACTTTAAGGTACACATGCGAATGCACAACGACGAGAGACCTTACAAGTGTAAGTTTAGTATGTGCGATAAGGCGTGTCGCCAGCAGCAGGATCTAGAGAAGCATATGCGTACGCACACCGGGGAACGACCACACGTATGCGGATTCTGTGATAAAGGATTCTCGACGTCCAGTAATCTCATTGCACACTCGCGCATTCACACCGGCGAGAAACCGTACGTGTGCTCGTTGTGCCAGAAGGCTTTTTGTCAATCGAACGAGCTGACGAAGCACATGCGTACGCATTCGGGCGAGAAGAGCCACACTTGCACAATCTGCCAGAAGGGATTCAATGGATCGTCCACGCTGGTCGTACACATGCGCACGCACACCGGTGAACGACCGTACGTCTGTGAAATTTGTCAAAAAAGTAAGTAAATACAAAACACCAAACTGATAAAACAATAAAACAAATCTCTTTTCAGGTTTCACACAATCCAGTTGCCTGCAGGTACACCTAAAGCGACACGTCAATGACAAGTGCTTCCAATGCACAATATGCCTGCGCTCGTTTATCTCGAACTCAGATCTCAAGGAGCACACACAGACGCACGACAAACAGTTTGAGTGCAATATGTGCGACAAGCGATTTGCGCGTGCGAACGATCTCAATAAGCACACAAAGATGCATTGTTTGTAGCCATGATTTATTTAGTTTTACTTTTAAGTTTATGTTAAGATGTTCCTATATAATATAATATTTGTTATTTGTAAATTACTTAAAAGTAATGATTGTAAATTCTAATCTTCCAACATTGTGGGACGTGAACTTAAATATCGCCTCCATTTTTTAAACCTCATGTGCCATATCAAGGAGTAATAATATGACCATAATATACGTTGTGTACTTGTATATTTAAAACACTTTTGTTTAGAATTCAAAGGACATTCGAAGGTTTTCTAGTGACAAGCTTTCAACGGCCGTTTATTCAACCTCCTAGAATGTATATCGGCTGCTATCTTATAACGTTCGGTCATTTATTGTAGAATCTTTATTAATAAGCCATAGTTTGAGCTTTTGGACGAAAGGGCGGCATGAAATTGATATTTAGATATGTTCCTCTATAAACTAAAAGTCTATCTTATTTAATGTTAAGCGTATAATAGATAGAGTTGCAATGGAAAGGAGCAACGAGCAAAAGGTCTGCGATAAAATAAAAATATTCAGTCGTCGCCGTCAGGCTGTAGGATAGCCCTCGTGATGATGATTGCCCTGCTGACTTACCATCTTAAATGTAAACTTTCCCCTTTCATCATTTTATTGGGCTTTAAAGTTTGTATAAAACTATTATATTTAATAAAAAATTAAAAAAAATGGGACTAATAAATATTTTTTTAAATAAAGTGCGCATCCTTACATTTTACTCCAAAACATGGATATTGGGCAGGTTATTCGAATTTAAGAAAAAACTATATGGTTGCTAACAGGTAACATTTTTGCGCGGAGACTCCGAGCCCGAGATCAAATCTTCGGCGTCCGAGCCGTGCTAGAAAAGCTCAGGGTTATAAAAAGTATTATTCAAATAAGAAAACTAACACTGCTTTTATGTATTTATAGTTTTTATGTTGTTTTTTGCTTGTTTTTTTGCTTGTTTTATGTTTGTTTTTGCTTGTTTTTTGATTGTTTTATGCTTGCTTTTTTGCTTGTTTTGTATCAATTTAACTGAATTAACTAAATTAACATTACCTGAATAAATAAATAAATAAAAAATTAGGTCTTGTTAAAAAACTAGTAATCCAAAAAAAGGCCACTAGAACGACCGTTTGTACTCTATAACCCGTTTCTAAGAGACGGTCCGCAATCCGGGATGGAATCTGCCAGATTTTTAAACAGAGATTTTGGCGCTTAGTATTTTACGCCGATTTCGTTATCGTCTCACTGGGGCCTCTTTAGGAATAGCTTCGATATATCGGCTGCCAGTATTCTGAGGTCCAGTGTGAGAATTGGCCTTTTACATCAGCCCCCGTATTGTGTGAACATTTAACGATATAATTCTATCTACTATTTTGACAGTTGTTTCTATGAAAACTGACAAATTTGTCGATAAAATAGTAGATAAAAATATCGTTTAAGGTTCACAGAATTCAGGGGCGTCTCTAACCCAGAAATTTCTCTGTTAAATCGAGTTTCCGTTCCTGTAAATGATTATTTAGCCAGAACATCTGGTTATCCAAAAATTAACAAAAAGGGAGTGGTTTTTCTTTAAATGTAGTTTACCGTTTTTAGAATACCAGACCTTAACTTAAACACTCCCAAAATATTTTAAAAGGAGCATTTTAAACTTTACATTTCTCTGCTTATTTCATGAAAATATTTATTTGTAATAAGGATACCATAATAATCGGCTATGCCGATTGCCTGCTAAAGTACAATTACGCGCCCACATAATAATTGTTTTATCCATTTTTGTAACAGCCATTTTTTTAGCATATTTTTGTTTATTTCTTTGGGCGTCACATATTGAAGAGTTGGAAACTCTAAAAAAACCCTATTTTCTATTTGGATAAATTTCCATTTCAATTTTTTTGCGCATCCTTTATCATTTTAGATGGTAAAATATTCAAATAATATTTGAATTTTTGAAATGTGTGCGTAAATAAGCCATCTGTTGACGACAAAAATAACTATTAAATACTGCCTCAAATTCAAGAGTTGTTTATTACTAATCCGTAGATAGAAAAACTGGTCCATTTCGTGTTTATATATTATAGTCTATGGTTTTGATTATGATACAAATAGAAATTCAGATGTATACACAAAAAATGAGGTTAAATAGTATTTTTGTCAAACTAGTGTCCAAATTTGTGGATTCCACAAACTGTTGCTGAAAGCGTCTCATTCCTTAAAACACGCCTACAGTGCCAAAAGATATTCGCGCGTTGGGAAAGAAAAGTAGTAAATTGCAAAACCTTACATTTTATTTACCCCTACCCTACAATAAGTAATGAAGATAATGAGATGATGGGCCTTTTTACCCATTCTTTTAAAAGGACGTTTTCCCCAAAATGTTATCATGCCCGACCCACAATATTTTGGGGTAAAATCTATAATGATGCAGTTATTAAAAAAAATAATTTCAATCCTATTATATTTTTTTTTAAATAAAGAATTTTTATACAAACTTAAAGCCCCATAAAAGGGTGACTGAGATATTGTTACTTCCAAAAAGAGAGAAATTATCAGGCAGCAAAAGTGACCACTTCGCGTTTTTATATACATATTCTCAAAATATCGCTTGAAGACTTTTCGCTAGTAAAACATATTTTTAGACTTTACTTGGTTAAAGGTCGTTTTGAGATGAAATTAATAAATCAGTTTTTTTGTCGTTTTACCGCGAATCGATCTGTGTATAGTTTGTGAAATAATGTTAAATTTAGTTATGAAAAATCTAAGTATTTATTTGTCAGTTCGTATGCTTAAAAGATTGCTTAAAAATTAAGAAAATATAATCAAACAAACATTTGTGATAGTTTTTAATAAATTCACAAACAGTACGCAGCCAAAAACATATCACTATACGCCGTCACCTGTTGGCCAATCTCCGCAACCATTTCTGCCACCCACCACCGATAGGTGACGTGCGCGCAACATGACATTCATTAGAGCAGTTTTGGTGTTGCCGAAAAGAAAAACAAACGCACACACAGGCACACACACGGTCTTCCCCTGCTGTCGTCTCTCTCACGCGTAATGAAATTATATGAAATACATGTTGCGCACGAACATTTAAAAATTCTCTTCACTCTCCCTGTTTGTCTATATACCTCTCGGTCGCACTCACGCGTAAACTTGCAGCGGCTCTCCAAAAATATAAAATTATTTCACAAAAATACGGCCATGTTTGAAAATAAAATATTTCTGACGTACTGTCCTGTGTCGTCGTGTGTGTGTATACGAAATATTTTTAATACGCAATTATTTTTCGTTTAAATCGCCTGTGTAATTTCTGTGTGTGCAAAACTAATAATCCAGCAGATCTTACCCACCTGCATGTGAGTACTTTTTTCGTCGCGAAACTCTGGTCGTTCACGATTGCGACGGTAGTGCAGACAGTTTCTGTGTCTTCCTTTCGTTCCTGATTCTTGTGTGTTATGTGTTTTAGTTTTATAGTTTATCGCCCATCGAGGAATATATAATATATCCGTAAATAAAAATATAAAAAAAAGATTATACACACACACGCAAACACCGCGTGTGTGTGTGTGTATATTTTGTGCGGCGTTTGCGTGTGTTTGTGTGCGCGAGAAGACCTTGAAGTGTTTTGTGTTTGTTTTGACTTTTGGCTGCCGTGCCCCGCAAGAGCGAGCGTGCGAGGCAAACATTTTGAGCTCAGTCAAAACCGGACAGACGGATATCTGTTCTGAACCCCAGAACCAGAACAACGTTACACGAACAAGGTAGGTGAGTTGGGTGTAGTTTTTGCCTGGGTCATTGGGCCCAACACGGATTTGGGTGGCCGGGCAGCGGACGGCATGTTCAAAATAAAAGTAACCTTCAAAAATCACGGTGTGTTTTGAGAGAGTTCACACGAGCGAGACGAATGACGAACGAAGGTGCGAGACGGCAAGAGGTTGTATCTTGTATATTGTGCAAAGTGCGAGAAAAGAGAAACGAGAAACGAGAGGCGAGAGAGTATGTACGTAACACAAGCGTATCTAATACCTAATACTAAACGTACAATAATATAAGTACTTATTGCGCAAAGTTGCCGGTTTTAGGAAAAATAACGTGTATTTACACAAATCGATAAGGAATTTCGAATTTCTTGAAGAGGTGTTAATTATATCGTTTAACTGTGCATTGAGGAATGGGGGCACTTCTTGGTATATCCTGCCCAAACGTTTAACAAGGTTCTTCTGTTTTATTAGACGATTGCAGCTTGATGATCCGATTGCTGGCGCTTGGAATTCTTTAATTGATTAAATAATTAATTTGAAAAACGTGCGTATGCTCATGGGCTGAACTTTACTTTAGCGCCCCCTCACAAAAAAAATAGAAGATGTAGAGGTTGTATCCCCGATCCCAAAACTATTTTTTTGCCTGGAAAAATCCGCCTTTTTATAGGGTTGTTATTGTAAAGCAAAAATGGCATCACGTTTCCTTCCATAAAAAAGTTTTGGTAATAGAGTACTTTTCTACTTCCCAAAATTCGCCTTTTTATAGGGTTGTTATTTTTAAGCAAAAATGTAATTCCGTAGGCATCACGTTTCCTTCCATAAAACGCGTTTGGTCATAAAGAACTATTCTACATCTATAATTATATACTTTACAAAATTAAATAACGTGAAGGAATACAACTAAGTTTAATAGCTTGAAAAAAGGCTATAATATGCCGTAATTCAAAATCCCCCCTTAAATGCACCTTTCACCAAAAATCATTCAAAAATGGTCGATTTTACCTTAAAAACCACTTAAACCCCTAAGGGGATTTTTTCCAGGCAACAAAAAACGTTTCGGTATCGGGAAAACATCCCCTAAAAAATATTTTTTTTCTGGGAGGTGCGCTAAAGTATATTTTGTTTCGTTTGTCAGGGTTTTTACGCGGTTTTATGGATTTTAAACATTGTTTTTTTGGGGAGATTACAATTTCCGAGAACTCTAAATTTGTTTTAAAATGTTTTTTGCGCTGATTTCAGATATGAATATAAATGAAAATTTGTTTCCTTAAGGGGTAGATTGGTTTACAGTAAAAAACGCATACATATAAATTATTTTTGGAGGAATGTGTTTAAGGGGAAAATTTATAAAGTAAAACAATACTTTATTTAATTTATTATTCAAGTTTCTTTTCGGTAAAGGTAGACTTTATGGAGCGTTTAATCAAAAAAGGAAAATGTTCAATTGTGCCTTCTGATAATTTTCCGCTTATTTTTGCGCCTACAACCCTATCACCCTTTTATGGGTCTTTAAATTTTGTATTAAACTTCTTTATTAGAAGAAATAAAAAATAGAGGGTTTGAATTAATGTTTTTTTAAATAACTGCATCATAACCCCAATATAGGGGTTCGGCATTGTTTTGTTGGATAAACCTTTCTTTGGTAAAGGTAAAGAAAATTGAAGGCTTTGCTATTATTATCCTCCTTTTGCTTTGCGTTACCTGCATTTTAGTTTATTTTTGTTTTTAAAAGCTAAACGCTCTACTAGACTTTTTACCAGGAAATAGAAAGAAAATAATGGATTGTATTTTTTGCTATATGATTTTGCTTGTTTTTTTGCAAAGCCAAAACTAAAATATTATTTATCAGGCATTGAATAAAGCTGGACTTTCAGTGTAGAAACAATGCCATCAGTACAGCGCAAGCAAGATGGAAATACAAAGGTGACGCAAGAGTGTCGGAGAGTGTTTCGAAAAAGTTGTTTTTGTACGTTTTTTTCTCTGTCTATCGTGTACATCTAATCTTTTTCAGCATGTTCAACACACATTATTCTCAAGAGACTTAACGTAACGAAAATAATCGTGACGATAAGTCACAACTGGCTTGTGCCTTATTCTCAAGTGATTAAGTGACAGGAAAAAACGTGAGAGTATGCACTGCACAGGCAGACTGTGCCTTGTTCTCAAGAAACTTAACGCCACGAAAAATCGTGATAATAAGTCACAGTCCGCCTGTGCTTTACTCTCACGATTTTTAGTGGCGTTAATTCTCTTGAGAATAAGTCACAGTCATAATGTGCATTACTCTTACAGTCAGTAACATCAATGCACAGGATTATTCGCTGGATTTTCTTAAAAAACAAAAAGCAACAACAAAATACACGGTGACGATAATGCACAATCGCTGTGAGATTAAGTGTCTTTGATTCACCACACCGCAAGAGGTATCTACACTCAATGACTGATTTCCGTTGCCGCTGCCGAGTCTCGACGCGTTGTCCCTCATGGTTATGGCTTTAGTTGTGGTTACTGTATTCTAGACATGTGAAATCCCGGTGAGGTGACATAATGTCAACAGACATAAGGTCCATGGAACTTATGTCCGTTCTACTAAATACATGGATTTAATGTTAGTTTTTTAAAGACATTATATTCAATGGACTTTATAACCTACATAATGTCCATGAAACTTCTGTCTGTTTTTAAAGGATCATATATTTAAGTGAACAAAACCCTAATTGGAAACCGACATAAGGTCCAAATGGACAATTTGTCTACATAAATCCGACATAATGTCCAATTCTCCATTTTGACATTATGTCCGTTTTATGTGGACATTTTGTTCAATTGCTAAACGGACAGAACGTCCATGGACCTTATTTCCTTTTAAAAGCGGACATAAGGTCCATAGAAGTTATGTCCGTTGACGTTATGTCACCTCACCAAAATCCCGTCGCGTGGGGTCATCGAAACTGGTGAGCGGAACCGGACACTGATTTTATTTCTAAAATGGTATTAATAAGGAACTTTGAAAGTGGCGCAAATCACTTTTAATAATCATCTACATCGCAGAGGTGTCAGCCGATAAATTAAACGGCAACCGGCGGCTAACCGGTTGAAGCCGTTTTTTGTCGGCTGACGGTTAGCCGATTTATTTACTTCCGGTGGCGAATGTGAAAAAGGTTTTTTAAAAATTATTTTTGGGTATACATATTTATCATCACATAATCCCTGCTTTTTAAAAAAGTGTTGTACCCAAAATATAAAAGAAAAAAAAAAACTATTTTTATTTTTTTATTTTTTTCGCTGACCGGGAATTTCGACGGATTTATCAAGATTTCTCGGGAGAAAATCCTTGGAAAATCCCGTTAAAAACCCAAGGAATTCCATGTAAAATATCAGGAAAATCTGGGGGTAATCCCGAGAAAACCTCGGGGAAAACGTGGGGGAAATCCCGGAGAAAAGCTGAAGGAATCTTGGAACAATTTCGGCGAAATCATAAAATCATCGTGTCTTGTAGGTTTAAACGAAAAACTTTAAATTGAAACCGGCTATTTATAGCAGGAGAAAAACTTGAGTCTGGCCGAGATTGAATCGGATTGCTCCCAATCACAGTCAACCACGTTGTTTCTCTCGTCGGTAGCTTGCAGCGGTTGAGGTTCATGCTTTTATATTAAAAGTAAACTTAATGACTTTAGTAATCCTGAGAAAACAATACAATATAATTTTGTTTTCTCTAAAATAGCGCCGACATTTGCCGGCCGTTTCTTCAAAAAGTCGGCGGCCAGCCGGCTAGAGAAACGAAGGAACCAGCGGCCGGCTGAAATATAAAATCGGCGGGCTGGCCACTACAGTCGGCTGCGGCTTACACCGCTGGTAGACCGCATTATATATTATTAGCGAATAATTTTCTATTTTTTCAATATTCTCAAATCTTATATTAGTATTCTCGATATTTGCAAATAATAATAAATAATAATTTTTAATTGATTGTATAATATATTTTCAATATTTTTGACATTGATGAAAAATATTTCAAATTCTTTGGTATTAGCAAGTATACATAATATTCTCACATATGATATTCTTGATATTTCGCAATATTCGCAATATTCGCAAATATAAAAATAAAATCGTAGTATTTGTGAAAATATTTTCGATATTATTAATATATTATTTGTGGTACTTTAAATGTTTTTTTTTATAATTTTATTAAAATTTGCGAATACAGACATTAACATAGTAAAGTAACATAGTAAAGTATTTAAAATATTATCAATAATATTACTTATAATATTCTCGATATTATAGGTATTATCAGGTATTTTTCAATGTTTGTACTCCATATAACGGTAGTGAATATGCCTGGCCTTTGAAGTGATGAGTACGGTTATACTCTTGTTAGAAACTTTTTTAGTAGCCTACATTTGAGTTTTCTGTCTTTTTCTGGCTTGTTTTAATATGCTGATTGGAAAACAAATCTTTGAAAATAGGATGTTTTTTATAGTTTTAATTAGACATTTGGTCGGAATTGCGATTGAGTGACATTTGGCAATATTACAAACCTTCCAATGGACTTTATGGCGCCAGAGGAGACAGTGAAGATAGACCAATCAAACGTTTTTTTAAATAGCGACCTAGACCTTAATTCCACCGCTTCCGATTTATTTTATAGAACTGTTTCTTTTGAATCTTTGGCCACTCCTAATGTAAGCCTGTATACGCTTTCACCTGTTTGTCTGGTATATATACAATGTATGCATTGCTTTGTTCTGTGATATATTTGCAATTTCTAGGCTACGTGTACGCCATATATTACGTTTATATTATATCTATTTATCTATATAGAGTATTCTGGCAAACTCACCTTTTTCGATCCGGTAGACACTTCGTCATGCTCGATAAACATGGGCGGTGAGACGGCATCGTTTGTGTTAATAATTGGCACAATGTTGAGGCTGATCAATTCGGACAGTGTGCAGAATAAATTCTTGCGGGTGTCATCGTTGTAGAAGTCGGGCTTGGTGACCAGGACCTGATGAGAATATCGATATATATACATGTAGTTATTATGTGTGCGTTTATTGTTAGGCAGCAGGTAAGCTGTTTGCATGATATTCCATTTATGTGCACCAAGAGGCTCACCGGAAAGGTTATGCAAAGGCTTGAACGGTATTTATGACACGTCACTTACCTGTGCAATCTTGACCCCGTACTGTGCAAACATGGCATCGTACAGTGACATCAGACCCGACTGACCCACGGCCGCTGCAGCTCTCGGTTCGAGCAGGATGCTGGCGTCCTGAAGTGCGGAATTAAATTCGTAATTTAATATTTTTTTATTTAATTTCTATATAAAATAAATCATTCTTTCGGAGGAATATATAATTTATAAAAAAAGATTTACCTCGCGCGAATGATCCTTGGGCGACAATGTCTCGCGCATTGACAAAGACATCAACAGTTCCTGTGCCAGTTTCTGTTTTCCGAATGCCACAGCTCCACTCGTCACCATGATGCACTCGCGTCCCTCCAGATGACATTCTGCCACCTAATGTATAACGAAAATGAAATGGGATTATTTTAAATGATAAATGGACGTTTATTCTGTAAATAATATAGTATAGATACGTATTATATGAAGAACAAGATTTATGTGCGAATGCTAGAAGTATATAAAAATGTATAATCGAAGACAGCGGTTCCTGAACTTTTTTACCAGCAGGCAAATGTTTTAAATAAATTCTTCTCTATTTTTTCAATAGCAACTTGACACTTTTGATTTCTTATTGTGAACGCACCCTTATACCAATTAGTGAGCTGTCACTGTCAAAACACGCACTCTGTAACTCAAACATTTTCATCATGCAAATACTCACGAAAGAAGAACGTTTACAAGTAATTAAAAACTACTACGAAAATTCCGGTCCGGTGATTGGAACTTTAGGAGCTCTCATGCCAATTTTGGGTCGTCATTCTCTCCCGAGTAGACAAGCAGTTCACAATTTGGTGAGAAAAATTGAGCCAACATATTCACTGTTGAATGTTTTCATGTTTCATAAAACTTCATGAAACTATGCCGGTGGCGTCATTGGGGCATTTTTCATCGTTGATGAAAATTACCGTCCCGTTAAAGTCTACAGAGACATGTTACAGGGTTATTTTTTAATCAATTGCGACGCTGTGCATTATTCTCAAGAGACTTAACGCCACAAAACAAAAATCGTGGCGATAAGTCACAACTGGTTTGTGACTTATTGTCAAGTGATTTAACGCCACAAAAAAACGTTAGAGTAATGCACAGGCGGACTGAGACTTATTCTCAAGAGACTCAACGTACAAATAAATCGTGAGAGTAATGCACAGGCGGAATGGGACCTAATCTCAAGTGATTTAACGCCAGAAAAAAAATCATGGCAATAAGTCACAGTCCGCCAGAGTAATGTTTTTTTGTGGCGTTAATTCTCAATTTCCTGACGTTAGGTCTCCTTTAAAAAAAAACAACTAAATATACGGTGGCGATAATTATCAAAAGCCGTGAGATAAAGCTCTTCAGAATAATTCACCACACCATTAATTGCATGAGCTGGACATCAGTGATAAAGGGTTTCAACAAGACGATGCCACATTCCACGCAGCTGGAGAAACAATCGACTTACTGAAGTCCATTTTCGGTGAACGTATTATATCGAGAAAAGTTAATGTCGATTGGCCGCCGCGATCTTGTGATTTAACACCTCTAGAGTCTAGACCTCTGTGGACTACGTTCAATCACTGGTCTATGCCAACAAGTCAGCGACGTTAGAGGAGCTAAGAGCCAACATCGAACGAGAAATAGCGGCCATTTTTGTAGAATTGTGTGGCCTAGTCATCGAAAATTGTCTTCAACGAATCGACCGCTACAAGCGTTTTTTTTTTGTTTTATAACTATTCCCAGCCCCTTCCCACTCACAAAGGGACCCCTGAATATTTTTTTTTAGAAAATCACGTTCTGGCCATATGCTATTAATATTATATACTACATTGATAGAACAAAAATTACAGCTTTTCTGTAGCAGGTAATTTATTGGCTGTTTTAGCTAATTTTAATTAACTTTGCTGCTATACCTAAAAACTAGCTAAAATAGCTAAGCAATAGCTAATATAGCAAAGTTATTGATTTGACAACACTAAAAACTTAACTGAAATAGCTTAAACTTTGCTTTACTTTTTTCACTTTTACTTTGATATAACATAATTGTATAAGTCTAGTAACGCCATCTATGTGTCATCCTACGGACTTATTTAATGACCTAGTATTTTTGTATTTTTGTTATTCGTCAGATATTTTTTGTTACATGGACCAACTACAAATTGCATAGTAATAAAAAAGTGATTTATAAAAATAAATATATATTTAAAATTTCGAAAATTTCTATCGCATGGACTCTTACTAGAAATTAATTTTAGACGGCAACAATTCATTGCAGATTGGCTTTACCAAGTCCACCGTAAAGAAAGTTTTTTAATTATTTAGCCGTGAACTACTATTTCCATTAAAACCGGTTCTGACCGAAAAAACGGTCCGGACCGAAGAACCGGTTCAGACCGAAAAACCGGTCCGGACCGAAAAACTGGTTCAGACTGAACTTCCCCGTCCAGGACCCACTTTCAGTGTTGGCTCACGTGAGCCAAGTGACCGATGTGAGCTGAATTTGTTATCAGTGTTGCCTCCCAATGACTCCGATCATGGCTCACCGAGCTCACCGACATTTATTCACGTGAGCGAACGCTCACTTTTGACGTTTCTTTTGTATATATATATACAATATTGGATTATTGGCGCGCTCGCGTAACTTTGTTGAGGTTATAATTTGCGCCCGTATGATATTTATATGTAATTTCTTGCGTCTGGTATGGTTTCATTTATTAGTGGTGGCGCTAGCGTTGTTATTTCTGTACCAAAGCTCATTGAGAAACACTTAAAGCCATTTTCGGACAAGGTGAGGTGAGCCGCACTCTCATTTGCGGGTGTCACTCAGCTCACGGTGAGCTGAAACACTGAAAGTGGGTCCTGAGCGAACACCGGTCCAGACCGAAGAACCGGTCCGGACCGAAAAACTGGTTCAGACTGAAATTCCCCGTCCAGAGCGAACACCGGTCCAGACCGAAAAACCGGTTCAGACTGAAAAAAAGATCCAGGCCGAAAAACCGACTCAGACCGAAAAACCGGTCCAGCAGGACAGGGTTTCTTATGAAAAGTCGTTTTTTTTAAACGGACGGTCTTTTTTCGGACCAGCTCGTACTTTTCTTTGGCTCGGTTTTTCTTCCAAAAATAACAACAACAATTAGTTAGTAGTGTTATAATGTATTTTAACAATGGCTTACTTTTTATATATGTAGATATTATTATTTTAGTTCACAGTTTTGTGAATATGCTTGGTGTTTTGCCAAGCGCTATGAATATAATACTTTTGTTGTAGTTTATTTACGTTTGTCATATAACGGTAATATTAGATCGGTAGCATCGGTGTGTAACGGTGTAACCAGACGTCGTACGTCAAGATCTCAGTGGTTCTCAATAACATTCTCCCGCCCCGGTAAACTGGTATCATGATCGGCATCAGATTCCTCTTTTTCATCTTGTTCAGTTTTATATCTAGCACGGCTAGCTTTACGGTATATGTTAGGTCTAACATAGATTCCTTTGTTAGTTTGAACAGTAGCTTGCCGCAATAGTCCTTCCTTCCCAACAACTGTTTCTCGGATGATAACCTTCGGCCAACAGTTTCTTGGCGAGTTTTTGTGGACGATAATAAAACCATCTCCTATCTTTCCCAACTTCCTCACATGTGTGGTGCTGCTGGAGGATATGAAACACCATTTACTAATTGCGTTTGTGAATTCAGTCATAAGTACATTAGTGTTCAGTCCTTCTTGAAGTTCTCGAAGTTCGTTGTCAGCGTCTCGGAAATTTGATCCGTTGTCTCCGTACAAAACATTGGGTACTCCTCTTAGCCATGAAATTTCCAAGTATCCAAGCTATGTGCTATTTCCAAGTGTATAGACCGGACTGTAATGCATGTCAAGCGAACTTCCCACCGTTTCTCTGTTCGCCTACCTACTGACACCAACATGGGACCAAAAAAGGAGGATAGCCTGCCGACCGGAAGATCATCCATCTCTGGATTTTGTGGTATTACTTTATTATTCTTACAGTGCTGGCCGGATACTCGCAATATCGTATTTTTGACGGACTTCGTTGATTACAGTCTCGTTGCACGATGAGCTTGGTAATGTGGTGATTCTTTGGAAGTATTATGGGTCTTTTCTGTGAATCGGAAACACCTACAGCCGCATCAATGCGTCCTCGCACTCTAAGTACACCTTCAGCGTCTAGATAAGGTGA
>JAAAKO020017987.1:0-15720 GCA_010015015.2 Bolitophila cinerea | reverse complement strand
CGGACGGACGGACGGACGGACAACGCGGGATTATAAGTCTTCTCATATTAGCTACGCTGGTATAGAAGCCTAAAAACGGTGATTTTATTAATAAAAGCTCAGTAATATTTTTAGTACAAAATCTGATATTTTCATAAAATAATATCAAACAAATTCTTAGTAATAGTAGTAAAAATTGTTCTTAGTTATTTTCTTAATTAAACATCAGTTATTTTTGAAATTTATAATAAATGGTTTTCTTATAAAAAAGTTCTATTTATTTGTAAAAAAATCAGTGATTTTCTTGAAACAAAAGTATATAGTTTGTAATTTTCAAAATAAATCTTTTTTTTTGAGAAAAATATGTTTTTTAAGAACAAAATAGATGATTATTACATTAGTTTGAAATCAGTAGTTTTATAGTAAAAAAACATTTTGATATTCTTTTCTTTTAGTTAATTTTTTTTGTGCCTTTAATTTATTTTGTTTTTTTTGTATACAATTATTCATCTAAATTTTTTTTTTTATGAAATATGTATTTTTTTATTAGATTAATTTTGATTTTTTGTACAGTTTTTGGCAAGATATCCTATATAATTTAAAAAATAAAAAAACTAATATATTTAAATTCATTTGTGTGTGGAATTCATTTAGATTCTTGCAAAACTCTGGTCGATTATTTTTTATTACAAAGTCAGCATGATTATAAGAAAATTCATCGCAAATCTGGAGAAATAAACTGCATTCACTGACTTTCTTGAATTTAAAGTGATTCTTCAAAAATTACCCATAATTTAAAGAAAATCTCTAATACTCTTTAATTTTAGTTGAATCTATAGAAAATCCTAAAAACCTAAAACAAAGACTGATTTAATTAATTGATTTAAACGGTATTATAAATATTTTGTGACTTAATTGTTATAATTCAGCATGCTGTTTGGTCATAAAATATCGGGATTCATCGTGGTTCAATTTTATTTATTAAATTTGAATAGTAAATTTAACTGTGACGTATAAAGTTTAAACCTATAATTACATCTACACAGAAAGTATGTTTTAACATATGCTAAATATTATTGAAAATTATAAAAAATAAATTCTGGGCGGTTTATACAATAAATGTAAAGTAGCCCGTTAATATCCATATTTTGACCCCATATAAGGACCAACCTAATGCACATGTTATCATCTAATAGCACAAATGCAACATTTAAAACATAATAAAAGATAAAGAAAACTGACTCTGGCTTTAGGTCAATATATATGGTCAATATATGGTTTAATTTAAAATTATATTATATTATATTATATAAAAAAGATTTAAAGTTGTTTTGAAATTTTTTTACTAATAATTAAATGCATGTAAAACTTTCAGATTGAAATATTTTATTTTATTTCATATGAAAAGTCGCTCTTTTTAAAAAAGACAGCTTTTGAATCGGACAGTTCATCTTTTAAACGGACCGGCCTTTAAAACCAAACATGTCTTTTTAACCATAAGAGTCATTTACCCGAAAATTAGTTAACCGGTTTGGACGGGTCTTTTAGTCTTGAAATCATCGGTTTACCTGAAAACAGACCGGTTAATCGGTTAACCGGTTTTTTACAGCACTAATTAAAACCTTTTTAATCAAGGAAATTATCGGATTTTATCTGTAAAGGCTTTATAAAAATTATTGTTATACACAACACATAGCGAATAACTATTCAGAAAAAAATATCATGATTCTATAAAGGCATCAATATTTTTAACAAAAACAAAGGGGATTTTTATCTTAATTATCGTGATTCTTAAAAAAATGTTAAGAACAATTGTACTTGTTGTACCTAAAAAAAATTGGAACCTTATTACCGATATAAAATTGGATATTATTTGTCGATCTCATTAACTGCCTTTTACCAGCTATCAAAACTTTGTATTAACTCTAAATTTTGATAACCTTTGTGATGATCTTATGCGTCACAGATACCACTATAAGTAGCTATACTTGATATAGCTAAGTAGAAAAGTGGGCGATTGGTTCAATTCAAACGCCTAAAAAACAAATATTGATGTCCTCTTCAAAAGGACTTAACCTCAATTTTATCATTTGTTAGACCAATTTTAAGAACCACAAATTTTATTCGAGTAGTTCAGAGTTTTGGGCGGAATCAGATGACATTTTTAATCGTAACCGTAGTTTTTTTTTTTGTTTTTTGGACTCTTGAGAAGAACTTCACTTTAATGACCATATATTTTGGATGAAAATTATTTCAAATTTAGAAGGATTTTTTACCGATATAGTATATATAGTATATATATTTTACCAGTTCTTACCCTTTTGTCAAACTGCCACTTTCAAACTTAAGCATTTAATTATAGCATCACCGCAATAATAGACCACACATCAAGCACGTCAATTAAATTAGATATAAAGTAATCCGCTTACACACGGTACGGATGTACACAACGTCTACGTCGACGCGTTCAGCCACCTCTTGTGTAATTCATTTGCATTTCGTTTATACAGTTATATTCATCAGCAGTACCATCAGCAAAAACAAATAGACATAACATATAGTCTATATACACACACAATTATACACTCACACATGCGCACTATAACCTGGAAAGCATGCGCACATTCTCGAGTTTTACAAGATTTACACGATTTCTTGTATATTCGAGTAAATAACAACGAGAAGATGCCAGCCTCTAAAATAACGTCTTGGCGATGGCGAGTCTTTTTTTCTATACATGCGCTAAATTGGATATGGTGATGGCGAAGACGTTTATGTAGATGTGTATGTGTATAAGATGTAGGTGCGTATGTGTGTGTATGTGTGCTTGTGTCGATAATTGAAGACAATTTATGTGTATGTTTTTTGAGAATTTCAACTAGTGCTTGTAATTCGATAAACACGCAGCGCCGTACGGCGTTAAGATGAGGAGAGCGCGCTCCCATTATAATAACGGCATATTGATGATAATAAGTAGATGTGTGTGCAAAATTAAATAAACACACATTTAGATACGGCATATATTTAGATTTTGAATGTACGAAATTGAATAAGATATTTTATTTTTACGATACTCAATAATTTTCGCTGCCTTACAGGTCCCGACCCAAATGACAGCTTTAAAACAGCATTTCTAAATAGTGCTCCTCGATAGTAGCGCTTTAGTACTACATTAAAATATGGTGCACCTTTATAAACACATAAGGCGATGTTGATTTATGATGCTTGATAGTAGCTTTAATACAACATTTATAAATGGTGAAACTTTATAAAAGCATTATGCGATGATTTCTTATGAGTGTTTGTCGATGTCCACGATATTAGCTTTATCAAAATATTGCAACTCTATAATAACATTAGGCAATGTTACTTTATGAATGCTGCTCGATAGTAACTTTAGTACAACATTTGAGAATGGTCATTAGTGGAATCACCATCTGTCAATTTGAATTATTGTTTATTATTGACTTGCAATAAACAGCGGTAATTACCTAGAACTGTGAAACCTCTTTGAAAATGCTGAAGTCAATACGGGATTGGACAAAATGTGGAGCGTTTAAAAGAAAACTTAAGAAGATGCAGTCACAAAGCATAAATGATATTCAAGATGCAACGGACTAGTTAGTTACTAGCAGAAACTCAGTAATCTGCCAGCTCGATTGTATATTTCCATGTTCGGTGCTGAATTAGTATGTTTTGTATACCCGCTCCACCGACCCACGGAATAAAGATTTGTGTCGTGGAAAGTAATCTTTTTCAGAGATCCTGCTTTAAAATATTCTCTTCACATTGTATTTTCAAAGTATTTGACATGCCAGTGTACGAATCTGCACCTGTGGTTTTCGAGATCGGAAGCGCATACACCAAATTTGGTTTTGCTGCAGATTCGCATCCCAGATTTATAATTCAAACTGAAATTCAAAATGGAACCGGCAAGACTATTAAATTGTATGATCGAATGGTTGACTTTGTGCAAACACTATTCTTCAAATACATTTTGGTAAGCCCAAAAGAACGAAAAATTGTTATCGTAGAAAGTACGTTATGCCCAACCGCTGTCCGAAAAACTCTGGCCAAAGTACTCTTCGTACACTTTGAGGTGCTCTCTGTGTTGTTTGTGCCATCTGACTTGGTTGTGCTCAGTACGCTGGCCGTCGAAACTGCTCTCGACGTTGATATCGGTTATGCAGAGGCAACAGTGATGCCCGTATTTAGTGGGGTACTACATGCTTGGAAAGCCCAGCAAATGGCTGCTGAAGCAGTACACACTGAGATACGTCGTCAGTTAGTTGAGCATGGTGAAAATACGGATTTACTAACTGAAAACGTTTTGGAGGACATTAAAGTGTGCGTTTGATTTTCATTAATTATGAAAGAGCCCAAGCTTATCGAAACGGATCTCCCCCTGCTCCGTGCCCTGACGTTGAGTATGCGTTGCAAAATCACGGACTCATACGTATTCCAGGCATTCTACGCGAAACTGCATTTGAAGTGCTTTTTGATTGCATAACATCATGTTGGATGCTATTTTTAAGTGTCCGCTAGATATGCGTCGCAAGTTGTCAGAGAATATTTTGCTTATTAGTGGAACCGTTATGGTGACCGATTTAAAGGCACTCCTCAAGGCAGAATTATTGGCTCTACTTGAATCAAAACAGTATAAAGATAAACTGTTTTTGGAGCATTTAAAATTCCATACGGCTCCGGCAAAGGCTAATATTACGTCCTGGTTGGGAGGATCTATTTACGGTGGCACCGATCTAGTGCAAACCCGATCTCTAACCATGAAACATATGCAAAAACCAACCGTGTTCCAGATTGGGCTAATCTCGATGACAATCGGTTTCATGGCATCAATTAACAATAATACATTTAAATACCACGCTTCGCTTTTTATTATTTTTAAAATGTATGTTACTTCTATGTAAAATATAATTTCGGAGTTTACTTTATAACTGAGTAAATCTATATAAAATTAAATCTATACAAATTAGATACAAAAGATCAGCCTGTCGAAGCAAAAATGACCAAAGAAAATTAACAGATATCAGATGATTTATCTATTGACGTATTTGTTGTGTGACTATCATGGCACTATACGGTCAGTACATTTTGTATTGTTACTATAAGGCCACTTTATCTTTAGCTTTATTACACTAAACCTTTTAGAAATGCAGCTCTAATGTTCTGACTTTATATAAACATTAAAGGCACCTGTAAGTGGCTGTATTGTAACACAAATGGTCTTATCGTGTGGGCCCTTTTAAATTTATAGTACCATGATAGCAGCTTTATAAGTACATTTGCAAATGTTATTACCTGATAGTAACATTGATAATTTATGTTGATATATGAGCCTTATACGGTTTTATGGTTTGTTAAATTCATGTTGTACAACAGTATTCGACCATAACATTGGCCACATTTGTTGCAAAAATCGCACTGTGCAACAATGTTATTTAAATATTTTTGATTTATAATATAACTGCCACAAATGTACAACAAAACTATAATTTCACACATAAATTGGAAAACCTTTAGAAAGACTACACCCAGAGCAATAATTTGATTGTTCTGTAAGCTAAAAACGAGCAAACAATTAAGATGGCTGATGATGATGATGATGACTTGGTGGAGTGACCGACTCCTCACTGAAAAAAACCCACAATGGAATCAATTGTTTTCTGAATTGGCATTCGATATACACTGATTTTTAATTATTTCACAGTTAAAACAACTACTTAGTAACTGAATTCAATTTTTCACAACATTGAGTTCAATTGAACTGATTTTACTTAAAAGATTGATTAGTTCTGTGCGGTCTATTCTGAAATAATTAAATCAATTCCGGAAACGTTTAAAGTTAATCCAAAGGTCGTCTAAGTTGATTCTTAAAATTATTGAAATAAAACTGAATAGAGCTGATTTGTCATAACGGTGCATTCAATTTATAAATGATAGAATACTATAAAAATTCAATCAGTTGAACCAATAGCTGAATTCAATATACACCCTTATTATTCGCTTATGATTTACAAGTTAACTACAACTAACATAACTTCAATTGCCAGAGAATGTATATATATTCTTTCAACACAAAAAAAAACGTTTAAAAGTTCGCCTAAAGCAATGGCTGTCAGTCGTGTTCTTCATTGCAGGGCATCAGCAATGTATCCGGCTCGAAGGACTTCTTTTAAAACAAATGCAAAGCATTTAAAAACGTTAGCCTATAATAATAAAAATTATAAATATTACAGAATCAAATAAATCATAACGTTAATAAGGTTCAGTTCTAAGACCTTCTAAACTGTATCCGGCTCGAGGGACCAAATTTTATAAAAACCTTGTTTGACGCAAATTCAATGCAATTTTTACCATTTGTAATTTAAAATCAATTATATTTTAAAAAACAATCATTATGTTAAAAACACGTAAATTAATTCCAAACATACGACGCGCAACAAAACATTGTCCCAATTAAATGTGTGGCTTTTTATTCCGCATGACGACGTTTAATTAATTTGTAAATAATAGTACAATTTACAAAAACCAAAACCCCCACACACATTCACCAGACGCACAGAATCACATGCAGATGACGGTGTTTTTCAATTTATTAATAATATAAATTAACAATGAAAGGGTTTAAATAAATTTGTGATTAAAATACTCGAGATTATAAACGAATGTAGTCAATGCGTCGGTCGTTGCCTCAAGTTTCAGTCGTATAAGAAAAGAACGCACTGTATGCGGGTGGTCTCTTTGCCACCGCCTCGACGCTTCTCACTCGCACCCGATAAATGATACTATATACATACAATTTAAATCGATGTCTTAGAGCGCTCCTCGCGCTAACTCTCGTACGTTATAGATTAAACTGCCCCGAGAGCGGCGAGTCTGTTATTATCTTGAATTGATACAATATCTCTTTATACAAAATTATGGTATAAAATATACATGTGTTTACGTTAAACTGGTGTTTAGTCTGTGTTTAGTCCGAGGCTCTGTCTGTTTCTTGGCTATGTGTGTGAGTGAAATGATCTGAAACAATAATATTTGGATACAGAAAACTCGTTCTGCAGCTGCGCGGGAACGTTACGATCTTAATGGGTGATCTTCAAATAAAAAAGAGAAGAAATGTGTGTGTTTATCATAATATTTTCACTTGCCATACGAAACCGTTATGTAAAGTGTGTAATCTAAGTTAGTCATCGGACTTGAGGAAAAAGAGAAGAAAAAACGAATCCCACAGCTGAAGCTTTGGATGCCCAGCTGAGATCTCTCTGTGTGACACCATCGCACAAGAAATGCGCGCGCCTCTAGCATTATTCAAATTAATTGCCATCTCGAGCAAATATTCTTAGCGTTATTGTTCTATAAATATATATATATATATATATAGTTAGCTATATATGGTATATAATATAACGGTGAATATATGTGTATGTGTGTGCCCGGCCGTCAACTTGTTGGAGTATAGTTTTAATTAGCATTCGCCGCCTTGAGAACAAGACGCACTTAAATACACTTCTACAAAGACACAGACACTCATACACACTTCCATAAGACAGGAAAAACAAATTGCGAATTAGACACAGCTTGTACACACACACACACACTCACACTCTCATACACACCAAGAGATGAGGCTGCTTCAACTGTGAATAAGATATCAAGATAAATTATTGTGCGACGTCTTGTGCTCTAGGCATCCATCGTCTTGTTTAAACGCATTCTCTTGCAGGGCTCAATGAACTCTCAAAGTGGTGCTGGGGGGGGGGGCGATCTCGTATAATATATGTAAATATACCATTTAAATTAATAGTACTCGCGAAATTATTAATTACCGTTTAACTCGAGCTGACATTTCGGAGATGACGATGACGACGAGTCTTGCTGACAGCGCAAACAACCCGAGATTTATGTTTGTGTGCCGTTGCGCCAGTGGTGTCAGCGGTGTCAGCGGGTGCGGTGGTTGCGTGTTTGTGTGTTCTACTCTTGGGTTCTGCTATGGACCGGCAACACCGGTGGAACAATGCGGGAAGCGGAAAACATGCCAACCAGGATCGAACATAAATATTATCATAGATTCATCAGAGAAATTCCGACACAAGCATCTGCTTGCGTGGAATTTGTAGCAGAGGACGGTATATTTATACATTGCAAAATCAGACCACCAGAACAGCCAAACACCAGAACACGCCAGAGATATAATAAATCTCGACGATGATGACGTCAGTTTGCGCGAGTCATGCGATAAACATACATATTAAAATACATATTGTGTGTACACACAAAAACACACACACACACACACGTAGAGAGTATAACAACATAAGCCGGCGCTCGGACGGAACCACGATGATGGTGTTACTTTTATGTTTCAACAAAACGCGACATATAGGCTGTTCGCTGTTCGGTCTGTACATATATCTCGGTATATATCTCGGAATATATATGTGTTACATATTTGGAGCTCGGCGGCCAACAGCGGCGCGGCGATGGGCAATGAAGTTTGCATTTTAATTAGTACTTTTAATTATAATCCATTCGCTAGCGCGTGTGCTCCCGCACGATTCTTTTTTTTTCGCTCGTTTTTGAAGCGGATGCACGCGCGGCGGCGCACAGTGGTTTATGCGCAGCGCACATCGGACGCAAACGCGCGCGTGCTGTTGTCGGGCAAGCGAATCGCGTTGTCTGCATGCAGATTGCAGAATTGCGGATGAATATTATATGATTTATTCATGTTATTTGCACAAGTTTTTGTGTGCAGCAGCTCAACGCGGAGAGTTCTGCACGAGGCTAGAGTCAATTATGTAAATATTTTAATTTTATTAGCAACCATATTCAAAGCTGATCATTTTTTAAGATTAAAGCCCAAAAAATTATGATTTCTGAATCCATCTACCAATTCAACTTTTATGAGGAAATAAAAAAAATCCACCAATTTGAATTGCCATATAAGAAAGTTAAATTCGCTTTTACAAAAGAATGATAAAAGTAATGTTTATTGGGTCCATTTAAAACGGAACAATCAAAATCCATTTTTTTGATTCCTCCAAATTTTGTATCTACCAATTAAACTAAAATAACAAAGTCCGATGTTTTTTCCTCACCAACTACAGGAAAACCAAAAATAAGGCAAACAGTTTTAAGGTGCTATATAAAAAGTACATTCATTTTAGGTTAGAATAATAAAAAAAAATTCTTCAGAGTCCATTTACCGATTCAACTTTTATAAGGAACCAAAAAAGAACGATTTTTTTGTCATAGATTTTAATCCACCTCAATAAATGCAATATACCATTGGCATTTTTTGAACTTAGAAATTTATAAAATCAAATTATGCTGGGTCATTATTATTCATCTTTATGTAAAACTACTGGATTGTAGTAAGTAAGTAAGTAAGCTAAGCTGCTCTAACAACATCCTTCTTCTAGTTTTACGGCCACGAACTCTGGCGGTTAAATCACGAAACCTTAGAAGACTCAGATCAGCTAAGTAATATCATCCATCCATATGCAACTTGGTCTTCCTGCTTGTCTAGTATTGAACCTCCCCATTTAGGATTCCATCACCGGATCACCACGGTCGTTGCCGTCCTTTCGGCACAGGTCATATGCCCACCGAAGACAACTTTACTATTTGCAACTGCTACAATGTCCGGTTTATCAAAGAGTTGCCAGAGAAAGAAATTTTCCCATTGACATGAACTCTCACAGCTTCTGAGGACATTTCAAGATCTACAGAAGCCTCTTTCACTGCTATGGTACTAAGCCCCACGACAAGAATACTGGGTCTATCTACCAAAGTCCAAAGTTTTTTATTCTTCTGCATTTTTTATCTCACGAAAAGCTTGAGAAATCAAATAAACCACTATGGTTTATCGTACATTTGTAAGTTTGCATTTTAGGTAAAACACCTTTTTGAGCCTTTGTCTGGGTCCAACTACCAATTCAGCTGTTGTGAAGAACAAAAAAACATATTTTTTAAGTTGCTATTCAAAGTGCAGCTTAGTTTTATCATAAAATAATAAAAGTACCCTTTTTTGGGCACATCTACCAATTTAAACTTTATGAGGAACTACATAAAATCAAAAAAAAACATTTAAAAGTAATGAAAAGATTCCAATGTTTTATCCTCCATTTTTAGTTCAAACAATACAACTTCTAAGATGGATCAAAAACCGTCCCTTCAGTTCTTAGTCCTCAGTATTCAGTCCTCAGTTCTCAGTCCTGAGTCCTCAGTCCTCAGACCTCAGTCCATAGTCCTCAGTTATTAGTTCTCAGTTCTCAGTCCTCAGTCCTCAGTGCTCAGTTCTTAGTCCTAAGTCCTCAGTCCTCAGTCCTTAGTCCTTAGTTCTCAGTCATCAGTCCTCAGTCCTCAGTCCTCAACCCTTAGTCCTCAGTCCCGAAGTCATTATTTATCAGATATTAATTTTCATTTATTTGTTTTTTTTTCTGCTTTTCGACTAATTTCTAGCTCTAATGAAGCTCTTTTATTCCTGTCATTGCTACAGTTTGCCAAAATAACATTTGATAGCTAAAATTTAGCTCTAATGGACCGGGCCTTACTTGAATTCATCAATATAAATTATTTATAATCAAAGAATATTAAATGCTTAAAATTTCTGGACATGATGCATTTTGCAAAATGCCATTCTTTCAATTTTTTTTTTAAATTATAATCAAACCCTAAATAAGAGTTTGCTTTTTTAGGCATTTATGCCAAAAACCTTGGCATTTGGCAAGATGCAACATTTGATTTTAGAAAAATTGGCAAAATATCCACATTTATTGGTAAAATGACCATTGACAAAATGGCACACAAAAATTCTGACAGTGGCATTTAGATAAAACGGCACACAAATTGTCCCAAAGGCATTATCATAAATGGCCTGCTCTATTTGACTGGATAGGGCTACTCTCTATTGGACACCATTCTCCTAATATTTCAAAACAAAAATGGCAAAATCGTTATCTAAAGACAGACGATTTTAAAGGTGTGGTGAATTAATCTCAAGACTTATTCAAGAGACTCACAGCGATTGTGCATTATCGTCACCGTGTATTTTGGTGTTTTTTTTGTTTCTCAATAATGGGACCTAACGTCAGAAAAATGAAACTTATTCTCACAAAAAATCCTACCGCCATGAAAAATAGTGAGAGTAATGCACAGTCTGACTGTGACTTATTGTCATGATTTTTTTAGGTGTTAAGTCTCTTGAGAATAGGTCACAGTCTGCCTGTGCATTACTCTCACGTTTTTTCCTGTCGTTAAATCACTTGGGAATAAATCCCAAACCAGTTGTGACTTATCGCCTTTTTATGGCGTTAAGTCTCTTGAGAACAATGCAAAGTGCTGATTTTAAAAATGTTAATGGTCCAATTAAGGTAACAAAAAAAAATGGTCAAGATATTTTTCATTTTTTTACACATTTTTTTTTAAATGGTCAATTTATAGTAACAATAAAAATTGTTGATCGGTTAGGATATTTCTATTTGATTTTAATAAAAAAAACTTAGTTGGGACGACCTTCCTTATTTTTTAAACTAACAATGGAATCGTAAACTGTTCAAGAATACCTGTATATGTATAACCTTCCGAAATACGTTCCATCAAAATTTTACTCTGATTAAATAACACACGAAATACATCAAAACCATAACTTTAATTGCACCTTACATAAACGCAGAGAATTTAATTTAACAAATTAAACCAACCATTAAACCATTTACAAACTAAACCTAAAGTATAATCGGCATCCGTGCTTCGTGCCCCGTGCTCCCAGGAGAGAGACACACACACACCAACTTCCAACACATAATCACACACGTATATAATTAGAAATGCTCGCTCGTCTGTGTAATGCAATCGCTTCATAACTCACACACACACACAGACACACACAAAACTCTATTTGTGTAATTACGAATTTAAAACCATAAAACCTTCATTTGTCTAAGACATTCTTTTTAAAAAATATAAATCTAATCTTCAGATTGTGCTGCAATCTTCACGTTATACAGTTTATACTATATATATATATATGTAATACACGTAAAGAGCATAATACGATTAAATCGAGTATGTAAGTGTATTAAAACATAAAAAAGGCTTACCTTCACAAACACTGCTGTTGCGTGTACTGCTGCTGTCTCATAACCCGAACTTCATTAACCTGAAAAATACACAGAAAGAATGAATATTAAAAAAAACGTTAATTAATTAGCGCATATATAATTATGCATTCCAAACAAATATACAGAAACCCACAGACACACACTTACTAAACAATAGGTAATGGTAATATAACTATAGAACAGCGCACGGTGAGATGGTAAACAGCAACAACAACAAACAACAACAACAAAAGAAAGAAAGAAGACCCGATATTACGTAAAGTGCAACACGCAAGAGAGCGCCAGCCACAAACACGAAATCATCATCAATCAAACTAAATTAGCGCAGGCACGCACAAGAAAGCTACCTATATAACTATTATATATATAGTATATTACCAAGTGTTCAAGCTTCAAGGTACAGGTAAAGGTAGGTATATATTTTACGCGCATCATGTATATATATATATACATTTACAAAACATCCTCCTACCGAATACAAATCAAAAGATCGCCACATCGGATTAAAAGGACTGCGCGCTCTACCGGAAATGAAACAAGTGCGAGCTAGTGTTTCCGCGGTTTTTTGTTAATTTCCTTCCAGAATGCATGCAATTAAGATAACGGACGTGATTGCGAAACTGCAATAATGTCAATGTGCGATAAGAGGGATTTTGTTTGTGTGAAAACATGTAATTAGCAAGCATGCGCAGCTGTTTGATAAGATTACACTGAAAACATTCACGAAAGTAAGACTTGATTATTTTTTTATCAGCCATACACTGAAATCAATGATTTTCAATAATCGATTCATCGGAATTGATGTATTGTAATTTTATCAAAGGCGATAATAGACAACACTATCAGTGCATCTCAAAATGGAGCTGGTAGAGCTGAAGCTGAATATACAGACGTTGACAGAAATGCCTTTAGAAGCAATGCTGTTACGTACTTGCACGAGATATATTATTATTATTATAAAAAAGGTTCCGATAATATACTAATAATATTAATATTAAAACAATATTATCAATAATATTGTGATAATATTTTAAATATAGCAGAAATAACATAATATACATAAAATAATAATAATAATAATAATAATATTAATATTAAATTATAATCGAAAATATCGGTAATATACAGAGAATATATTCTCGAGCACTCGATGGTTGATGCTATGTTTGTATATTTGTTCAGCCTGAGTAAGATGACATAAGGGCCCACAGACATAAGGCCCATGGGCCTTGAAAGACTAGCAAATACTAATATCACTGTCGAAAAAAATCTATTAGTTTTCGTAACTTTGCTTGTATTTGCTACTATTGTTGTATTTTGTGTTTCTGTTTTTAATATTTAAAAAAAACAGATAGTTAAACAAATTAAAAAAAAAATTGTGAAACGACAATTTCGAAAAAATATATTTATGTATTAACGGACAAAAAGCCAATGGGCCTAATGTCCGAATCAACCAGACATAAGGCCCATGGGCTTTATGTCTGGTTTACTTGGACTTTATGTCAGTTTTGTTTCGGACATACGGCCCATGGGCTTTATGTCCGTTTTAAACAGTCATAAGGCTAATGGGCTTTATGTCCGTTTTAAACATACATAAGACATAATCGATAATATCGGTAATAAAGAGAGAATATATAATCGCACACTCATTGGTTGATGCTTATTTTGTATATTTGTTCAGCCTAAATGGGTAAGATGACATAATGCCTACGGACATAAAGTCCATGGGCCCTAGATTACTATAATATTACTGTAAAAAAATCTTTAAGTCTTTTGTAACTTTTGTTGTTTTGTGTTACTTATTTTAATATTTAAAAAACAGTTAGGTAAAAAATAAAATAGAAATTGTGAAACGTCAATTTCAGAAAATATATTTATGTATAAACGGACATAAAACCCATGGGCCTAATGTCCGTTTCAATCTGACATACGACTTAATGTCCGTATCAACCAGGGATTTATGTCTGGTTTAACTTGGGCTTTATGTCCGTTTTGTTTCAAACATAAGGCCCATGGGCATTATGTTCGTTTTAAACAGACATAAGGCCCATAGGCTTTATGTCCGTGGGCCTTATGTCATCCCACCGCCTAAATGTAGCCATTGTTAATTTATTATTATTTATTAAAATTATAATATGTGCCGAAAATTATAAAAGTGGTCACTTTCTGATAGTATACTAAAAATAATATTATCAATAATATTGTGAGAATATTACAAATATAGCAGATAATATCATAATATACAAAATAATATTTTCTAATAATAATCGATAATATCAGTACTCATAGATTGATGCTAATTTTCTATATTTGTTCAGACTAAATGTAGAGATTGTTTTTATTATTATTATTATATCATGTTTTTTATTATAACTATTATACTATGTATTTATGAACAAAAAAACTTAAATAGCAGCTTGGGTTCCATCACAGATTCCCAGCCCTAGTATTTTTTTATGCTTTTTATATATTATGTAGTCATATATATTATGTAATCAAAAAGTCAATGACTCTACACACTACGCAATACATGCAAATAATTCGAGACATAATATTGTTTGTATACATTTTATAACAAAATTTACAAAATTTGAACGAGTAGGAGTACGCGGGATAATATTCGCGAGTATTCTTATTATGCGATAATATCCTTAATATCCGAAATATCAACAATATATTAGGAGAATCTTAAGAATATTGAGAATATATTCTAAGCGATACAAAAATACTTGAAAATATCATAAAAATATCGAGAATATTAAAAATAACATGGTAATATAAAAAATAATACTATATTACAAAATAAATAATATTGTGTACACATTTGATATTGGCAAAAGTGTTGAGAAAAACTGATTGTTCAACAATACTTGTTAAATGTTTTTTTAAATATATATAGTTTCAAAAAAATGTAGAAACAAATTAAACAAAATCAAACCAAAGAAAAAATGGGTAACATAAAGCCTGAGAAGCACTGGTTTATGGCAACAAGCTAAATTGTACATCCATTAATTGATAATATTAATAAATGTATTGATTGATTTTATAAAAACAAATTAAAATAGAAAGAGTTGGCAGAATAAACTATAAACTTAAATCGAATTAAGGTAACAATCAAAATTAGTGTTTGTAAGTTAAAGCAGTAAAAAAGAAGCCATATACCTCAAAGCGATTAAAAAGTTGAAATTAGGCGGGAGGCATGCTAATGATCCCAAGACTTTCTCTCTACAAGTAAACAATAAAAACAATTGCGAAGTAGAGTCAAAATTGATAATAGGATATTATTACAGCAGATGTTTTGCATGTCACCAAAAAAAATTAACAATTCATCCTAAGTCTGTTGAGAGCGAATGGGCGTTTTATATTCTTCGAATTTGTGTACTAAAATCGATCATACATGTAAGATAGCTCCTTGAACTGTCTTGCAAATTTAAAATATAACTTTTACTTTTGTTTTTGAAATGGCATTCCCCAAAACCCGAAAAAAACATGAGTGTCAGATTTATGTATTCTCCTACTCGAACCCTGTTTGATACATTGAATAAAGAAAACACAGGAACAGCAGAAAAATTTCGCTGATGAGACAGCGCTATACAGA